>CATIWF010154692.1:0-23372 GCA_949630135.1 Balakata baccata | reverse complement strand
TTTATTAAGGAATTTTGTTAATAAAGTCTTATCATATTTATGGCATGTTAAACATACATCCATACATAGACATACATTCAATGGTTAGTATAACTATATGGCATGATTATGGACAATCTAACATCAATCCCTCAAGCCATGGAATGATTGACTAGATCTAACCAGGTAGATGCATGAATTACAATATATAAAATAGAAATCAAATTCTTATTTCTAAGTATTCTTGCTTATGGCACCGTCTCCATTGCTTCTTGCTCCTTTTATATCTCTATTATATTCTAATCCTATGTAATCTAATTATATATTTCAAAATAGAAAACCTTAATTTACATTTGAGGGGAATGAGATGAGAAAAGAAATACATGAGAAAGAAAAAGAGAGGCAGAGACACGTACGTCCTATTTACCATAAAATAAAATAAATTATGTATGCTCAATTACATTGGGCAAAAGTACATAATCAACTAGACATGTCACTAAAGACCATCTTCATGACATTTCCAATCTAGCCAGAGATTCCCAAGTAATGCCCCGACAAGAGGCCATGGGTATACTCTCCTTTTTTCAGGAGTGGTGAATCCTTTATCGGCTGCCCAATTACCTTCGAATACCTCAAGCTGTACCCAATCACCACCCTATAAGCGACCTCTATAAGACAACAAGAAATAGAGTCAAAGCATATAATCAATATCCAAGATATCCTCAAGTCTAAGTATACTTGCACCATTGCTATGATGAGATTATCATTGACATTTGAACATATAATCCATATGATTGTCTCATAGCAGGTCATGTAATGTACTTGACTACTCTTAGCAAACATCCATATGTTAATTCTGAACATTTGATGTTCACAGCTTATGAGATCTACTGCTTGATCCAATCAAGAATTATAATATGTGCTAGTCTATCTGGATTAATAATGTCCCATCTCATTAATCCTATGACTAGAGATAATTTAAATACTAACATACTTACACATGATAAGAATCTCATTATTATGATCTCATCACGATTTCTTTCATTCTATGTTTATATCATGGACTTTACTAATTGATTTAAGATTCAATCAATTCATAATATAAATGATCATTAATTAAATGAAAAATGCCTTTTTATTCATTCAAATGAGTTTGTACAATAAGTGCTTAAAGATAATTGCATTTAGAACACCTCCTTCTAGAATGAAGAATGCGTTGGATCTAGTCCATTCAGACTTATGTAGGCCAATGCCAAAGTCACTTGGTGGTGCTTAATATTTTGTGATTTTCATTGATGACCATTCGAGGAAGACATGGGTCTATACTTTAAAGATAAAAGATCAAGTATTGAATGTCTTTAGAGAATTTCATGCCTCATTTGAGAGAGAGACTGGGAAAAAGCTAAAATGCATCCAGACTAACAACGGTGGTGAATACATTGGACCATTTGATGCCTACCCTGACTTTTAAATTCATTATTATTAGAACTTATCCCATGAACTAGATATCCATCGTGTGTAATATTCGCTAAAACCCCAATTTATTATATGGGTTTTCATAGTTTGAACATCACAAAATTTTCTCATGTTCGTGTAGTCAACACAAGGACATGCAATCATTTCTTCTCTATCCCTTATTTGCATTTCCATTACAGTTTTAATATCCCTCAACTCCTTGCAAAAATTCAATTGTATTGCATATATCATACATCCAACTTCGATCCATATCTAACCACAAAAATAAAAAAAATTTAATACCAATCACATTGCTTATAATCATGGTAAACATTGGTTTTTGGGCCCTTATCGCTCCAACCTAACCTATCCTTAAATATCAAATCTCACAAGTGAACGCATATCTAGTTTTTATCTTAAGAAAAAACCAGTAGCATTTCTCCAATAGTACAAACCAAGGTAGGATCAAGGCGTATTGAGCAAGTTCTTTATGTCCTTTCACTTTCTCATAATCTCCTAAGTGTGCCTCATATTTTATTAAATGGTTATTTAGTTCTTAAAAGAAATTCATCTTAAATTATGATAAGGAAGGTTCACTAATTGTAAAGATGCCTATGGTCAATAAGTGCTTTCATGTTAAAGTTTAATATTCAAAATGAAGATGCATGTAGTGCAACTCTTGATGAATCCAAGTTGTGGCATTATAGATTTGGTCATTTTCACTATAATTCCCTATCTAAATGAAATGTGTAGAGTTTGTCAAATGGGGAAGCAATATAGACTTTCATTTCCTGCTGAAGCCACAATGAGAGCACATAACAAGCTTGAACTCATTCATAGTGACCTTTGTGGTCCCATGAAAGAGGAATCCTTAAATAAAAATAAATATTTTGTAGATGATTACACCCAGATGACTTAGATGTATTTCGTCAAAAGTAAGTGACAGGTTTTTGAAATTTTCAAGAAGTTCAAGAAGATGGTTGAAACTTAGAATGGTAGCAAGATCAAGGCTCTCTAGACTGATAACATACTTGAATTTAATTCCTCTGGATTTAAATATTTTTTTTAGCAAGTATGGTGTTTCACATCAACTCATAACTCCATACACCTCATAATAGACTGATGTAGTGGAGAGAGAGAATAAAGTTGTCATGGAATGGTAAGTTGTATGTTAGTTGAGAAGAAGCTTCCATATGAATTACGGGCAGAAGATGCTTACACGACAGCTTATCTCATGAATAGACTTCCTACTTTAGCCTTGAAAAGAGTAACACCTATTGGTCATAAACCTTTTTTAAAGCATGTGAGAATCTCTAGTTATGGATGTCATGTTCATATGCCAGTAATCAAGAGATCCAAATTAGATTAAAAAAAAAATCTCAACCTAGGATACTCCTAAGTTATGCTTCTATGACTAAAGGCTATAAAGTTTATGATATTCAAGATGGAAAGGTCCTCATCAGTAGAGATGTAGTGATTGATGAAAATTCATCGGGATTTTGATAAGAACAAATTGAAGCGACAAAAAGATATTATTCCTAAACTCAGTCAAGAATTAAAAATTCAGCAGCATAGTGAAGATGTAGATGTCAAAGATGAATTTGATGATGAAGACCAAGATGAACGATTGAAGGCAAAAGCCTTGATGATATATATGAAAGTTGTAATATGGTTACCTCTAAATTAGATTCATATGAAGAGACATCACAAGATCCTATATGGGTTAAATGAGTTGTTCATGATTAATAAGAACCAAACTTGGAGTCTTGTGAGCAGGCCTAAATGAAGAAATCCAATTGGTTTGAAATGGATTTATAAGGTGAAGAGAAACCCATATGATTCAATCAACAAGCTATAAGCAAGATTAGTTATGAAGGAATATGCTCAAAAAGTTAGTTTGGATTATGAAGAAATATTTGCTCCTGTTGCAAGGTAGAACACAATTCGATTACTCGTTGTATTGGCTGCAAAACCTGGCTCGAAAACCTATCATTTTGATGTGAAATCAACATTTCTCAATAGCGATTTGAAAGAAAATATTTATATGGAAATTCCTAAAGGTTTCCCAGCTAAGGTAGAAAGTGATAAAGTTTTAAAACTTCATAAGGCCTCGTATTGACTGAAACAGGCTTCAAGAGCCTGGTATGGTAAAATTGATGCTTATTTGTCCAAATATGGCTTTTAAAAGGGTTCAAATGATGCTACATTATATGTCATGAAGGGTTCCAACAATATAACTCTTATTGTCGCTATGTATGTTGATGATTTGTTATTAACATATGATGATGAAGATGCAATTCAAGAATTCAAAACTGAAATGCAAAAGCAATTTGAGATGTCAGATCTTGGAGTTATTACTTTCTTGGAATGAAGATCATGCAAACAAAAATGAGTATTTTCACATCTCCATCCAAGTATGCAAAAGATCTGTTGAAAATATGTGAGGTGGAAAATTGCAAACTAGTCTAAACACCAATGGCTTGTAATGTGAAGTTGTCAAAAAATGATGCATGTGAGAAGATTGATGCAATTGTGTTCAGGAGCATCACTGGTGATCTTTTATTTCTCACACACCAAGTTAGATATTATGTTCTCTGTGAGTTATTTATCAAGATTTATGCATAAACCATGTGAGACTCATCTCAGATGTGCTAAGAGAATTCTAAGATATGTGAAAGGAACCATCAACTATGGTATATGGTACAGCTCAAGAAACTCAAATGAACTAATGAAGTTCTCAAATTGGGTTGGAAATGAAGATGACAAAGCAGAAGTACTTCAGGTTATGTTTGTGTGAAGACAACATTATCATGCAAATGTATCAAGATTATCTTAATTAATTATGTTATAGGTTTGTGTGATATATTAATATAAGTGATAAGATTGCTTAGATATATGTGTAAGTGTTTAATAGGGATGTGAAGAGTCATATATATTAGCTATATATAGGTGTCATTCACATGGAAGTTTATATGAAGAATATAAGTTTTCAAAATATGAGTGTTTTATGAATAATATAGTTTATGCATTGCTTAGTGTATTTACCAACATTTTCTATTCGGAATTGTCATATTAAGTTACGAAATCAACAGAGTTTCTCTTTGAATATCAGGGTGTGCTCTTCTGTTTTAGCTGAACTTTGGGCAGTTACAAGTCCAGCGTTGGTGTGTGGCCTCTGGGTTATAAGCAAATAATTTTACAATTAGATTCAAGGGTGGTGGTGGATTTGCTTCTCAAGAGGCCAGTGTCATTCATGTTCATTAAGTATAGGCATATATTGGCCAAGTGTTGGTATTTTTTAGAGCTTGATTGGGATATTAAGGTAGTTCATGTGTATCTTGAGGCTAACTAAGTTGTATATTGCTGGCTAATTTGGCTATGGTCTGGAATCTGGATAGTGGTCTTTACTGCTGGCAAGAAGCTTTCCCGAAGATTCTGCTTGCTTCTGGAGGATAGTATAAAAGTTGCATAGCCCTGTAATGTGTAATTTGGGTTTATAGCTCCTCTTACAAAAGTAAAATAAATAAATAAATAAATACTAAAATATAGATCTAATAACCAAATTAGTTATAATGTTTTCTTTAATAATATTATAATATTAGTTAAAATGTTGATCTTTTTTTAATAAAAAATTCATATAATTACCGACTACCTGAAACCATTAAATCATCAAATACTGCACTAACACATTTGCTAACTAGGATAACAAATGAATGCATTGTATTATAGGATAATGAAATTCGATGAATCAAACAACCATAATTTAGAATAAAAAAAATTAAATAACTAATATAATATTTGAGAAATAATATTCGTAGAATATACCAAAATCATTTCTCAATTAGAGACACCTTTAACTCATTCTTACATAGTGATCATTTATTGCCACCTTTGTAGGAGAATGATCTGGATTCTGTTTGCTGCAAAATTATATATTTCAAAAGAAAAAAGAAAAATGTTAACAAACTAATTGCGTAGGATAGAGCCCTCCGCTAGTTTGATGTTTTACTCCGTTTCTTCCTCTCCACAATTCCCTCCTTCAATCTTCCGAACAATTTCTCTAAGAGAACAAATCAAGAATACTTAAATCAAAATCTACCTTTTCTTTATCCTTCATAAATATATACCCTTTTCCCTACTTCAAATCTTGAAGGAAAAAAAAAAGAAAGACAGAAAAAATAAGCTAGCTAGCGTTGATTTTCAGTAATGGCTCGTGCAAGCAACATTCTTTTAGGAATTTTGAATGGCATAATTCTAATAATAGGGCTTATGGCCATTGCCATGGGTTTGTATTTCTTAATTGGAAGCAACAATCAATGTGAAAAGAGTGTGCATAATTCTTTTCTGTTAATAGGTGCAGTCTTGTTTTTCTTATCATTGTTAGGATTAATTGCTTGCTGTTATGGAATCAACCTCCTTTTGAGTGTTTACTTGATTATAATGTTCCTCTTGATCCTTGGATTTATTATTTTCACCATTTTTGCCATCTTCATCACCAACGAAAGTGTCGAAAAGGCAGCTTCTCATCTCAACATCAATTCTAGGTCTTTTATAAGAAATCATTTTGTTGATGACAAGAATTGGAACAACATCAAAAATTGTTTGATTGATGCAAAGGTGTGCAAGAGTCTCGGCGCTCATGTTGATAAAGGTGTTTCAGATTTTTACAACAAGACTCTGTCTCCTGTACAGGTATAGTTTGTTCAATTTTCTTTTCACAGATATACGTACGTTCATGATACAATGTAAAAATTAGAGTTTTGAGTTTGTTCTTCAAATAATTGATAACCTCACTACTTTATGCATTAATGATATTGATAACTAATTAAAAACTAATCCTATCAAACAATATTTAATTGCTTTATTCACATTGATTGATGTGAATATAACAATTACTGACTATATATTATTGTGAATGGATTAGTCTAATAATATATCTAATAATTTCTACCTTAATGAGTTAAGATTTTGAATTAATTTAATATTGAATAATAAAATTGGTTCAGGGTGGGTGTTGTAAGCCACCAACAGAGTGTGGATATACGTATAAGAATGCAACCTTCTGGATAAGGCCTAAAACAGGAGCAGCAGTGAGAAACAGTGATTGCACAGCATGGAGCAACCAGCAGCAGACGTTATGCTTCAACTGCGAATCATGCAAGGCTGGAGTTGTCCAAACCCTCGGGCATAACTGGAAATTGTTGGCTCTATTCAATGTTTGTATTACTGTTGTCCTCATCATTTTCTATACCATTGGTTCCTGTGCAAGGAAACATATTTCCAATCCCGCAAATTATTATCCTAAATATGGAGAATATAGAGGGTATAGATCTGGCCCATAACACTCATTTCATTTCTTCAAGTTGTAGTAATTATTTTTTATTTGTTATTTTTAATTAGAGCTCTATGATCCCACAACTTATTCTCCAACAAACTTCTCCGAAAGAATTTAACTTCTTTAATGTTAGACTCTCCAAAACATATCAAGGCAAGCTTGAGAGATGCATGTTTGGTGTTTCATCATTAAACCATATCTTATATGCTTCATCTTCACCATAATCACAAAAATTCTTCGAAATCTGGAACAAGGTCAAAGATATGCTAGCAACACAGGAGGATCGGGTTGGGAAGGTTTTAGCAATTGGAAGAACTCCCAGAGTTGGATGCTTGTGCGCAATACCTACGCAGAATTTTTCTGGTTCCCACCTTATGCATTGAGCTTTTAAGGGCCTGGATTTCTGAAATTGGCGGAGTTTTGACCATGTTCTGTACTAGGAAAAAATAGTATCCGTATCACCCATCAAAAACACATTGCTTTTTT
Source organism: Balakata baccata (assembly GCA_949630135.1). Classification (NCBI taxonomy): domain Eukaryota; kingdom Viridiplantae; phylum Streptophyta; class Magnoliopsida; order Malpighiales; family Euphorbiaceae; genus Balakata; species Balakata baccata. Next base: position 16,117 of record CATIWF010154692.1, on the reverse strand, counting down.
CCCTTTTGAAATTAAGTTTCAAATTTATTAAAAAATAAATAAATAAATAAATGCATCTCGTCGATCTGATTACACATCAAGCAAATTGCAAATAGGTCGCCCAAGCCAATCAATCCGAGAGAGATTAAGAGCGGCAGGGAAAAGAGAGAAATCCATGCTGCCCTAGTCTCCAGTATCCCCCATATTGTTTATCCGCACTCACCAGGCCTCTTAGCATCAGAGGAGCCTTACTGGGAAACTATGCAAATCATTTGTAATCACCACTTTCAACTAACATTAATTTAAAGGAAATTCGAGATAGGTAAAATTTGTCTCTTAAATTTCATTACTTCATAGCATTCAAATTATATAGAAGAAGTAGAACTTAAATGAATACAGAAATTTAGCCAGCTAGCTAGAATACATTTCCCAGTATTAGTAGGTGATGGGCAATGCAGTAGTAATTTCACTTGAGAAAAGTACACGCCACAAACAAGAAAAGATAAGCTACCAACGATGTCAAGAGTTCAAGTGTCCAAGTCGGGTGTATTAGAACTGTTGGAATCATTGGCACAAATATAGAGCCGCATACCCACCCGGTTGCAAGAGCTCCAAGACTACAATGCAGGTAAGACACATATAAGTAACAAGGGGAAAATAAATGCAATATATTTGTTCATGAACTCACCCAATAATGAAAGCTCTGCCCAAGTTCTTTGTCTTCTCATTGAGAAAATATATGCAAGCTGCTAGAGAGACTGCCACCTGCCCGAGAAATATCACAGTCCATTCCAAAGAATAATTGTGGCTAGGCAATGATATTTTTAAGTATCGCAACTGGTTTAAATAGGATTATCATTCTTCCCCTTACCAAGTACAAAATTTAACCATCACAGCCCTGTATTTCCTATACTATAAATAAAGGCAAAATAAAGGGCACAATGAAAAACAGGCAAAACTTTGCCTTTCTATTTCAGGAAATTATTCCCATTATTTGACAAATGTATTTTTCCTTTTCTTTTTAAAATAAAACTAGCAACAGTGCTTTGAATATGACAAAAATGGAAAGTCATAGCTTGAATAAAAAAAAAATTATAAGCTTCTTCAGAATATTGTGCCTTCACCAAAAATATTATCGTATTATACACAATTCTTAAAATTAAAGGTCATAATGCAACAATCATAAGAAGACAGGAAATGTAGGACAAACCTGAAAAGCAGGTCCACCTTCAGAAGAGTTCATGATACTCCAACCACCCATGAATGCGAAGAGGAACAATCTTCTAAAAATAACCTCAACAGGAGGAAGTTCCACAAAATTGAGCAAGTTCTTAACCCAGGGTGGAGATTCCTCCACTTTCTTCTTTAGCCTAGTTTTCAAATTAATTTTTGTTTTTTTCCTTTCTCTAAAGCTGGTCATCAACAACTTCTCAAAAGCAGCCTCTATTGATTCTTCACTCCTCTCATGTCCTGCATATTGCTGTAAGAGAAAATTGCGTGATGACCAAATTTCTTCCTCAGAAGCATAGGGACTGATACCAAGGCATTTATAAGGATCCCAAACATTCATTCTAGGAAATTTTGGAATATTACCTACACACAACAGAAATCAGATATAAGTTTCAACACAGTCAAATCAGACAACACCAGGGAGAGGTCAAGTGCTCACTGATAAGCAGGTACTAGGAGCAGCAGTCCATACATTACAGATCAATAAACCCACAATCATCACAACCATCAATCTTTAATGTTTGTGATTTAAAATCTTAATTTTAAAAGGTAGACAAACAAGTAGAAGATTTTGAAAGAAAATAATTCAGTTCATTGAAAAAGATTGCATAGGCAAATTCATCACAAGATTCAGTATCAATCAGGCAGCCGTGATATCAACTTCAAACCTGGGTACGAGATTAACTTGACAAACAATTTGCATTTATATCAATGCAATAAGATTTCAATATTACATTAAAATTCATATGGATTCCGAAAGTTATACTACCACTCACTTTATGTTGAAAGTACCCATGGCCAACACTAAAAAATGAATTAGTGCATGTGTCATGGATGCTACAAAATCAGCATGTGCTATATATGGGTGCATACACAAACCACAAAGTGGCATTGGAGTCCCTGGGACTTTGCAAGCAAGGCATCATTAAACGCAGATCAGTAAATGTTTTCTTTACTTTCTAAGAGAAACAAACATAAAATAAGAACAGGCACATGCAAACATTTAAATGCAGATAAACAAAAAAGCAATCTAAGAATGTTAAAATAATGCATAATAGCCATAGATATTAGCCATTAGCACTTAGCAAAAGTAATGTTGCTGATACACAGTATGTTGTTTTATTTCTCTATTCCTACCACATGATGCGTAAATAGGCCCAATAAAAGTCAGCTTGTTCTATTCTGCATGAGATGGAGAATCTTTAGTTGCAGTCACCTCTTTTGTTTTGGAAGACAGTAATGTACTATGCTTTACCATACTATATTCGTGAACACCATCAATCAAGATTTATTACCTAGGATGTGAGAATTAATAGGAAAGCACAAGAGATGAAATGCCATGAAACTAGAAATCAATGCTAAAAATTATTGTTGGACACATGAAGAAGGCTTTAGGGTTTTTGCTTCATCATAACACTTTTCATGACAATTGCTTTCTAAACACTTCAGAAATTCTTGATAAATCCCTAAATTTTTACAATCATAACAGCTTATATTGTAAATATATGAGCTTTACACTCTACAAGGATTTTAGTGACACACCTTAAGCCCAAATTTGATAAAGGGAATGTTTTATTCCTATACAAAAGAATTATATGTCTAAAAAGTTTACTAATCAACCAGCTTTTCCAAATAAAACTCAGTAACCCCATAATTAAGTGTACCCAAAATAAATGTATAAGTAGGCACTGGGCAGCACAGCTATTAATTCGTCACAGAATTCTTATCACAAGGTTTAGGTTAGCCAACCAAATTCCCTTACTGATTTCTTCATTCATTCAATGCCCAAAAACAAATAATTCAGATAAATTTCATCCAGGTCAATTAGTCCTTTCTTGAGCCAAATTCATTATGTTCATGTTTTCCTTTTCTTATCTATCATTAACTAAAAGGCAACTGTATGAAGCAAAACAGATGGACGAGTAGCATAGGAATAACACAATAAAAAAAAAAAAAAGTAATATTAATATAGAACATAAAGGATAAAGAAAAAAGAAATAACCTTCAAAAGGTGCATCTACTGCACACTTAACGCTGGTTAGGGTTTTAGGGCTCCTAAAATTGGGTCTATAAAGTGTTGTACTTGTTGAATTTTGTTCATATTTAGTACTTCTGCACAAGACGAACAGAAATTCAATAGCAGAAAAGTGATCAATCGCAGTTAAATTCCAATTTAATTATCAGAACAAAGGAGAAAAGTAAGCGCATGAAAAATAGAGAAAGGGAAACAGGGAGGGAGATGCTTACAGTTTGAGGGGGAGGAAAGTAGAGGAAAGAGTAGGGTTAGAGAGGAGAAAAGAAGCCATCAGTTAACCAATTTTTCTATGAAAAACCCTAAATTGAAGTTCCCGACTTGGCAACTATCGCAGTGCTCTCTCTCTCTCTCGCTGGGTAGCTGCAGCAGCCCAGAAAGAAGAGACGGTTTGGTGAGGATTTTGCATTTGTCTCAGAGAAAGTCCGGGCCCACTTTTTCTTTATTACATAAATTAAAAAAATGATAATTTTTCATAAATAAATAAAAGAAATAATTACAACTTCACATTCTATTAATATTTTTTTTCAATTTTATTGAAAATATTATCAACAATTATAACAGTACATAAATCTCAAAATTATTTCAAAATATGTCTGACGATATATATATCTTCGGTATATTTTCAGTATACCTTGGAGATATATTGATTCAATTTTCACTAAAAATAATAAAAGAATAAGAACAATTAAATTATTAAATAAAAAGAATAATAATAATATAATTTAATCAAAATTCAAAACATATCAAACAAACAATTTGGTATACCTTCGGGAATATTTGGAGATATCTTGGGTATATCTTAGAAATTTCTTTGGGTATACCTTCGGAATTCTAAGGAAATTCTCTAAGAATATTTTGGATACACTTTGGAGATACCTTAGATATGCCTTTGGGAATACCTCATATATACCTTGGATATACTTTAGGAATTTCTTGAGAATTCTCTGAAAGGAATTCCTTAAAAATACATTAGGTATACATTGGAGATACTTTGACATACCTTTGAGAATTCTACGAGAATACCTTAGAGATACTTTATGTATACTTTGGTTGAATTGCTAAAATTTTCACCAAAAGAAGAATAATAATAATAATAAATGACCTTAATTTGTAATTTAGATAAAATAAAAACATGAATTTACATTCACATTTTCCTTGTGCTTGAAAAAAGAAAAAACCAATGGCACCATATTCTCTCATTGTCCCAAGCTTCACCAAATATCACTTATCTTGGAATACATGTTTATTAATTGTTAAGAGAATTAAATATTTATAAATGACACTTACCAAGCAATTTCATTGGCAACAACCAAGACTCCACCTCTCAACCAATTATTGTGGATTTTTGTTGTGATTTGCAAAAGCATTGCGATAGAAAAAAATAACCAGCAATTTTGTACTTACCGCCACTTCCATACTAGAGAAAGTGAGAAACTGCTTTGCTTTCATCAATGTAGAATCTACCACCTCAATTGTTCCATCGTCGTTCAATTCTCCAAAGATCAAATCAAATTTCCACTTCTCAAAAACTGAAGATGATTGCAGTTTCTTAATCGAGAATATGATATTTTTCAATGAGAATAAAGGAGAGAAGGAAAAAAAAGTGAAATTGAAAAAGAAGTAAAAATGAAAAGCAAGTTTGGTAAGAATGAAAAAAAAAAAGTGTTAGTAATTTTGAAAAAAAAAAGTTTAAAAGTCAATAATCCATGTAAAATCCTCTAAAAAAAATTCATAAATAATTCCATGTTTTTTTTTTATAAAGAAACATTTTAATAAACCGAATCAGTAGAAAAATTTGCATAGGGGACAACTACATTAAGGACTTCTTCCACAAAGAGATGCTCAGTTAATATAGACAAAGCCCATTTGACCATGGAATGAGCAACTTTGTTAACCTATCTACTAATAATGTGAAAGAAAATGGAATTAAAACAACGACATTTAGCTTGGATATCTTCAACAATGAGTTTGAGCAAATGGTTACTCGACTTCAGACACTTGATAGCTTTGATTACAGAAGCAGAATCAAATTCAACCAAATAGAGCGAAGTCCACAATCAACCACGGTAGAAAGACCAAACAAAATAGCTAAAGCCTTAGCAATCTCTGCATTCCAAACATCTTCAAACGGTTTTCCTCCTGATAGCATAACCAAACCTTCTAAATTTCTAACAATAAAGCCCAATCTTGCTTTGGAGCAATTCGACAAAAAAGCAATATTAGAATTTAATTTGAGAGTACTAACAGTAGGAGGATTCTACTTGATGGGCTGCACCTTCTTCTAAGGATGCTTAGCAAACACCCTTACAAGGTAAACCTGATTAAAGTTAGCAGCTGATTGCACTAGAAATTGAGTTTCTTTAACGAGTTTACCATTCACAAGGTAGTTTTAGTCATTCCAAATCCTATAGTAAAATACAAAAATTAGCCATTAACTCATAATCCAATACTTTTTAAAAGTAATCCATTCTACCATCGAATTGAAGTAAGCCATTCCACTTCGAAAATTAAAGCACTAGATAGCCAAATATACTTAACCCAAGAGCAATCTTTGAATACATGTAAAGGTGTTTCTACATCAGCACCACAATATGGGCAAATGTCAGAACACCTTATTCTGAGGGCAACTCTTATAGGCAGAGTATTTTTTATCAACCGCCAAATGAAATGCTTCACCTTTGGGGCAACCGACAACTTTCAAATAATTTGTCAATTAAATTGAGGAGAATTAGAAGTGGAGGCCACATCAGAAGCTTCCATAAATCTTTGAAGAGCGAAGTGTTAACCTAATTGCACTGAGTAATTTCCATTCTTTTCAAAAGGCCAAAACTGCTCATCATTGGGAAGTCTACAACCTAAAGGGATTTTGAGGACCATCTCAGCTTCAAAAGGGAGAAGAGCTTCATGAACCTTCTGTTTATTCCATTTTAGATCTGCATCAATTAGATAGCTAACACATGCGTGTAAAGGGAATGACCAAGGAACTAAAGGCTTTGGGGAAGGACAGTTCAATAGCCAATTATCTTACCAAAGTTTAACATCAGCTCCATTCCCTATTTGCCATATTAAAACCTTGTCAAGAATAAACTTTGCTTTTTGCAGTCTTTTCTAAAAATAACTACATTTATATTTTGGGCAGGCCTTCAACAGTTTAACTCTGGGAAAGTATTTGGCTATAAGAATTTTTGCAAGGAGAAAGTTAGGGAACTACATTAGATGCCAAAGTTGCTTAGCAAGCAAAGCCATATTGAAACATCTAATATTTCTGAAGCTAAGATCACCCTCATTTTTAGCCTTACAGAAAACCTCAAATGCTGTTATGGCATTATCAGTAATGAGCCTGTTAGGTACAAAAACAGATTAGGTCTTATGAATCATAGAAGGAATGGCCATTTTTAATCTATTAGCTAAGACCTTGGACATGATTTTATAAATGACATTACATAAGGATATGGGGGCAAAGATCTTTCATAGACTCAGAATTTTGACTTTTGGTATAAGAGTAATGAAAGTGTGATTAATGCCATCAGGTAAAATCCCCAAATTCAGGAAATTCAAAACAACAATAATAACATTAGAGTCGATAATATGCCAAAAAGAATTATAAAATAAACAAACATACCATCAAGACTAGGGACTTTATAAGGATGCATTTGATTAAGAGAAATAAGTACCTCATCTGTAGTGTATGAAGCCTTTAGAGAACTAATTAGAACATCATCCAGACTAGGATCAATAGCATCAATCACTAACTGTCCATCTGAAAGTTAAGAGGTTGAAAAAAGCTCCTTAAAATAACCCAAAACCACTTTTTTGATCTCATCATCACCCGAAACCCACTCCCTATTATCGTTCTTAATTTTCTCAATTGAGTTTCTCTTCCTTCGATCCAAGGCTTTTGCATGAAAAAAAACCATATTTTTATCCCCTTCCTTTAGCCAATCAGCTATAGACCTTTGCTTCCACCATATTTTCTCTTGTAATAAAAGCTCATCAATTTCCTTTTGAAACAATCTACTTTGCTCCATATTTGAATCCAAGTTGGGTTGCTATTGGATCTTTCCAACTTGTGCAGATTAATTTTTATCTTTTTTTCTAATATTACCAAACTTTTTTTTGCACTACCCTTCAAGCTCATATGCACATCCTTTGATTTTTTATAGAATTGAATAGCCATATCTCCCATTTACTCTACCCTACGCTTCTCTAACAACATCTTCACAACTCCCTCTCTGAATCCACAAAGCCTCAAAATGCCATGGATGGCTCTTCCTATTAGGATGAACATAGATGGTATTGCAATTTATAATAATTGGATGGTGATCTAAGGCTATTTGATACAAGTGATTAACGAACGCCTTATGGAACATATTCGACCAACTTCTATTAGCGAAAAATTTGTCAAGTCTCTCCCTAATATTACCATTGCCCTTTCTACCATTATCCCATATGAATATGTTTCCTTAAATCTTTAAACTTGCACATGTCCATATTGTTTCTTAACTCTTCCATTTCTTTGCTATCTCTATTTGTGCTTCCTAACTTCTCATTGGTGTAAAGAATTTCGTTAAAGTCACCAAAGCATAGCCAAGGTTCCAAATTGTCATTATAAAGATTTTTTAACAGTTCCCAAGTTTTCCTCTTGTTTGTTTATTCAGGCCAACCGTAAATACTAGTACCTTTCCATTTAACTCCATTTACTTCCCTTTTCAAAAGTCAATATGATGTTGAGAGAAGGAAAAAATAGATAAATCTAAGTTTTTCTTCCATATTAAAATCAAACCCCCACTTCTTCCCTTCACATCAACTACAAAAACAAAAAAAAATCCATGAACTTCATCTTAATATGATCAACTTCACTAGTTTTGAGCCTTGTTTCCATAAGGAAAATCATATATAGGCAAACATCTCTAGAGAAGTATTTTAGAGCACGAACTGTCTAAGGGTTGCCCATCCCTTGGAGGTTCCAACTGAGGAGAGTTATGGCTTTATACATTGAAGAGATTTAGCCTCAACACGAGCTTTCTTTCCCAAACCACTGGTGTCCTCCGACATTTCACCCATTTCCACATCCTCACTTTTCGTTTCCCAACAAAACTCATTCTTTTTTTACTCTCATCAGTTTTAAAAAGCTTCTAAGAGAACTCACTATCCTTCTTTCTTCTAGCAATATTTTTTAATTTTTTATTTCCTAGACCATTTTTTTTAGTATTTTTTTAGAATTATCAGCCTTTCCCCTTAGATCAGCCAACCCCATACAAAAAAGGAGTTTAGAAGCCAGTTGTCTTGTATTATGGGACCCTCTATTTACCCTTAGCTTAGCCACCTTCTTAACACTTTCCACTTATATGTCAACGAGATTTCCTTCTTCAATCATTTTTTTCCCTATCTCAAAACTTACCACCTGATTTGCTACACATAGCCACTAGTGCTATTGATACTAAGTTCATATTTTTTATCATCATTTTCATCATTTCCTTCTTCAAAAGCCAAGAATAAGGTTCTTCGTATTCCCCCTATATCTTCTTCATTACTGTTATCTCGAGTGCTGAATTTTTCTTTTGGACCTTCCTTTGAGAATCTAATGCTTATACTTCTAATAACATTTTTATTTAGGGTTACCTTCAGAGCATTGCTATAAGGCCAATCTGACACAATGATTTGTTCTGGTTTTATCTCGCAATCATCTTTTCTGTGGTCCATTAACCCATACCAACAATAAAAATTTTCCCTCTAAAATATACCTATATCTTTTCCCTTTTACTATTAACAATCACTGTTCCCCTAACTAGAAGCTTCATTACATCAATCTCCATTCTAACTTTAATATATTTTCCAAAGGAAAAGAAATCATTCTCATCAAGGCCCATAACCCTCCCAATTTTAGATGCCACTTTTATCACAACCTCCTTTGAGCATCTATTAAGTGACATATTATAAACCTGAACCCAAAATTCGTAGCTGTTAAGTTCGATCTTTGAAGGTCGTAACTCTATATCAATTTCTTTAAGAATAATAAAATGCTTGTTGAAGTGCCATGGCCCTATTTTGAGAATCTTCTGCTTATCGGACTTTGATTACAATTCATAGAGAAACATTTGGGAGGATTGGCTTCTAGCTTAAACTCCCTTTCCGAGCAACACTTAAATCATACCTTATACCATTTATGGTGAATGGCTTGCTAAAGAGAATTCTCCCTACAAGGCACACTTCATGCTTATTTAGCTCTCATCTTACATCCTGCCCAAGATCCATAACTCAATCAGTGAGAAGTTCTTCCATAGCTCTTCCAAATTTGTAGCCATACCCTAATGAAAACCCTAGAGAACTTGCACACAAAACAGAGAGAACCACCTACTTTAATCAAAGCATTAGAAAGAAAAAATAAGGAAAAAAGAAGGAAGACAAGAGAGGAGAACAAAGAAGAGTGGAGAAAAAGAAAGACAAAAATAAATAAACAAGTAAGAAAAACGAGGTGACAAGAGAATAGAACAAAGGAAAGAAGAGAGGGAAGACACGATACAGGAGACCCAATTGAGAAGGCACCACGACGGAAGAAGAAATCACTTAGGATGGAATCCTTAGATTAGAGAGAGGCAACATTTTTCCTTGTGGCTAGTTGGCACTTTACAAACTTGTTGATAACCAAAATTTGAAAAAGAAGCAAGCATCCCAAAATATATGCATTTAATTTAAATCAAATTTTTTAATTTAATAATAATAATAATAATAATAAAGTATGTATAACCTTCTCCTATATTTTCTACAAATATTGTTTATATATAAATATATTCAAAATCTTAAAATGCTTTTTCGATAATGAATAATGTATGTTACTATTATATTATATGTCATAAAAATCATAATATGTACATTATAATATAGTTATTGATAAGTGCAAAAATGCTAAACAGAAACAATAAAATGCATCTAATAAAAAAAATACATAATATAATTCAATTTTGATTAATAACTATGAATGTTATTTATATGTATTTAATTTGTTTCATTCAAATTTGAAATGGTTTAAGTTACTTAGCTTAATGTTTCTGATGTATGTATACTCCTCTATTGCATTTTATTAAGATAATTACTATATCATACTTAAAATATTATATGTTTACTATATATGTACTATCAGTTGGTTCTATGTATACTACAAATAAAGAAACGAAATTAAAATCAAACATATAAGGCTAAAAATTAATTATATATGGTGTTATACACATATTGTTGGGTTTTGAACATGTATCACATATATTATGGCAGCAAAATTTAAAATTTTATTTAATCCAAAGCCTATTGGAATCTCTTATATTTATCACAACTAATTAAACCATTATACATGGTTGAACATAATTATATTTTTTTATTTGATTCCCGTTTCCTTCAATTCCCTTATTGTTGGGTTGTCGAAAACTACAACATTCCAATAGAGGACTGTTTCTAACAATATCTACGTGAAGGTAGTAGAATAAAACCACAAGGATGATGAGTTGATAAATTAACTAAGTGTTAGCTAGGTTAATTAATCTTTGAAAGAGAAGAGAGAGATATTACTTGTGTTATCTGAGAAGAGGCAGCCCCAAAAATAGTCTCTAATGAGTATATTTATATGTCCTATAAACCTATTTAGAGTAGAGTTGGCAGAACCCTAGGTTTAAGGTTCCTAATCTAATTAGGTTTGCTAAATCGGCTAAGTTCACGCTCACAAACCTCTTTTGTGTCATGTGGTTCGTACTCACGAGACCATCCTTGAGCGTTAAAATTTGTAATGCCAAAATTGGCATTGAAAGTCAGTTGAATTCATGGTCACTTTCACAACTGTGAATCTCATCACAGATACACCATTCGCAACCGTAAAAACTTTTTCATGATAGCAATACAATTCACGATTATGAAAGCATTTTCACAATCACAATTTTGTCCTAGTCCAGTTTTTCTCTCTTAGTTTTTGGATCTGATCCAAAACCCATTTCACTTTTTCATCAAACGTTCTATGTGTGTGGCACATTAAGTTCTCAATTATGTTAGTCACTCAAATCAACACTTGATTTTCAGTAGATCATAAGTGTTATCTAGTAATATATTATGACGCCCAATTGACCGGAAAGTTAATGGTCTGACTGTTCACCCTTCCCTATCATGTGGAATTATGATTATATCTAAACTATTCCTAGTTATATGATTAACAAGATTGGTAATTGTTAATCTAGATAGACTAACACATGTTATATTTCTTGATTGGATCAAGCAGTAGATCTTCTTGATTGGATCAAGCAGTAGATCTTATAATCTCTAGATATGAGATGTCTAAAATGAACATTAAATGTTTGCTAGAGTAGTCAAGTTCACTGGATGACCTACTATGAGATTATCATATAGATCATATATTCTATATCAGTGATAGTCTCATCATTCAACTCGCACTAGACTGACTACGTCACATCTAGTCTGAGTGATGTTAGATTTTGTCTTTGAGACTCATTACTCTTATAGATATATAACTGAAGACTACCTTCATGATATTTCTATTCTAGCTAGAGATTCCTAAATAATGATCTCAATAAGAGGCTATGGTTAAACTCTCCTTCTATCATAACTAATGAATCCTTTATCAGCTACTCAACTATCTTCGAATACTTTAAGTTGTATCCAATCACCACTCTACGAGCAACCTCTCTTGAGGCAACAAGAAATGGAGTTAATGTAATATTTTTGCTAATTAGGGCTTAATTATTATAAGTGTATAAATTTTAGGAGGAAGAATAAAAAAATAGAATTGATTGATGTAGTTAATTTAGTTTAAATGGAGCTAAGTGATTAGATTGTTTAATTGAATTGATTATTGAAATAATAATAATAATAATAATAATAATAATAATAATAAAATAAATAGATGAAAAAAAAAAGTTTTGGACGGGAATTAATTTATGGACAGGAATTAGTGGTATTAAGATAAGTATTTGGGTAAAATATGCCCATTACTCTTCATATCTTCTACTTCCTCGTCTCCTTATTTCTTCAATTTTCTTCCATAATCTAGCTAGAAGCAGGGCCTTTTGATCAATGGTAAGTGAATTAATCTCTCTTGAATGATTAAAGATGGATTAAAAGTTGATTGTTGGTGTTGTTAGTAAACATATTCTTCTTAGAATTCTGTTTCCATGACAGAGACTGGGGTTTTATTTTCATGCTTTTAGACACCGAATATTAAGAAGTTCCAAACATGAAAGTTGTAGATTTATATCTCATTTATATGCTTTTGAAATAGTTTTAAATGATTTAATGTGAATAAAGAGATATCCTCAAAGAAGTGTTACTAGTTTCAGAGGATACTCCAACAGATTTCAGTACAGTTTTTATTTATTTTCATCCCATTATAGGTCTATTCAGTGGAAGATTAAAACATTAAAGTTTTAGATTTACATGTTCTTTAGATATGTACCAAATTTCGTATTCATATGCTTTGTATAGTTTAAGTTATTATGAAAAGAATCATGACTGTTCTTTTGATCATTGTTGTTTTTTATATATCAGTGTTAGTCTAGTTGCTTTGTCCTTATTTTTGAGCTTCTTTTGGTCTGAATTAACCAAAGTGTAAAACATCAAAATTTTAGTTCTTTATCTTAGCTAAATGAAACTTTACCTTAATATGTTAAGTATTTTACGAGTTGTGATCATAATAATGAGGACTAGTCGGATTGTTACCTTGTGTTGACCAGTTAAATATTCTCTAGTGTTTGAAGATATTGGAGATAGTATTTGAAAAAGTTATAAACATGAAAAATATTTCAAATTGATTTATCTAAGTATCTACAAAATTTCACAATAATACAACCTACATCTTATAAGATATGAATTTTTAAAGAAGGAGTTTCAAAACCGTTTAAGGGTAGAAAGCAATACAACAGTTGAAATTGCACTAAAAATTGTGTAATATTAAAAAAATTCTGAAATTTCAATATGTTATGGTATTGTGTGTTACCTTTAATTAGAATGAAGAATTATATAAATTGGACAAGTATAAAAAAGTTATAGACAGGTCACGCTGCCACCTATAAGAAACTTTAGCTAATTATTTAAAACAAATTGAGAATAAATATTCTATTAATGTATTAATCATATGTACTTTCAAACTAGGTTCACAATCAATTGGAGACTAGCAAGAGCTATAAGTCCCATAAATTTGGAGTTGATAAAACTTTATAAAGGTTTGTACATAACCATATTAGGTTTAATTGAACATTTGATGTTTATGATTGCATGAGTTAAATATGATGAATATGTGGCTTATAAATAATGAACTTGTATGTTTCAATCAATGAACCTATAAGTTAAAGATGATGATCTACAATGCATGGAATGTATTTTGGGTAATTATGAATGTTGTAGGTCGGTTCCACTTGGGTGAACCATAGGGTGCTTGTAATGTGATTTTTTATTTATTTATTGAGTTTTAAACTATGTTTATTTAGTTATGTCATGAAATGAGATTTGTGATTTTAAATTATGAAAATTTCATAAGTTTATTTTTATGAATTATGTGCTAAAGTTGTCTATCATATTATAGAGAATTATGAAAAGGATAAGGCTCAGTTCCTCTAACTAAGACTAGAGCTAGGATAAATGGCATGTCATTGAAAGAGTTTGGTACCACTTAGGTCCGGAGTTGACATCATGGGAATGAGACCCATACATCAAGGGGTTATGCCTGGAGTGGCTCCCTTGAATCCTTAAGTTTTATTTTTATCAAGTAGAGTTCTTGAGAAGCTCAGGGTAGCTGTAGTGTCCCATATCCATTTTTAGTTTGGTTTAGAGTATAAGGACACTAATCTAGGCATTTGAGACTAAGTTAAATATTGAGGTGAGCTATGGTTGCACATTATATATGATCATGATAAATGATATGATATTGTTGTAATGAAATGAAAGATTATTTGAGATGCTTCAAGTGGTCATGCATACATATAAATAAGTATATAATGGTCATGCATACATGTTGATTAAATCTAAATGTTATGTACCGCTAAGCATGTTGTGCTTAGCATGTGAAACACGTAGTTTGTAGATAATAGATTGCTAATAATAGTAGAAGCCTATAGAGAAGAGCAAAGGATAAGTTGTTGGGTTGGTGATACAGCTTAAATTTTGTTTACTTTTTCTTTCTTTTCTTTTTTTTTTTTTTGTGTGTTGGGAGTTAGCTTTTGTTCATGCTTAAAGACATGTAAATGTTATATTTTGAATCATTGTGTTAACACGCCTTTTATAAACTATTTCTTTTTGCTTTCTTTAAGTCATCATGACCATGATGCAAAGTTGTTTATAAGAATCAGTTTTAACCTCTCATGCATTGTAATATTTCTCTGTATAATTAGGAAGAGTCTCCTGATTATATAATGGGGTATTACAATCAAAGTACAAGATCAGTATCCAAGATAACCTTGAGCACCTTAAGTCCAAGAATACTTGCACCATTGCTATGATGAGACTATCATTGCTATATAATAGATGATTCATGTGATAATCTCATGGCCGGTCATAGAGTGAATATGTGGATGCTTGCTAGAGTAGTCAAATTCATTGGATGATCTGCTATGAGATTATCACATGGATCCTCTATTCTATATCGGTGATAGTCTTATCATAGCAATGGTGCAAATATCCTTAATCTTGAGATGCTCAAGGTTATCTTGGATACTGATCCTATACTTTGATTCCATTCCTTGCTACCTTAAGAGAGGTTTCCCACAGGGTGGTGATTGGCTACGGCTTGAATTATTCGAAGATAGTTAAGTAGCTAATAAAGGATTCACTAGTCCTGATAGAAGGAGATTTTACCCATAGCCTCTTATCGAGATAAATACTCAGGAATCTCTAACCATAGTGGAATAGCATGAAGAGTCTTTAGTGATATATCTGTAAGAGTAATGAGTCTTAAAGATAAGATCTAACATCACTCGGACTAGATGTGACGTAGTCAGTCTAGTAGGAGCTGGCACAGAGTCCATGCTTTGAATTAAGTGAGGTAAAGGAAGGTGAAGGGACAAATTGTATAGATATTTATCTATAGAAAGGTTCATAGTCAAACCACTGACTTTCCGGTCAATTAGGGGTCATAATGTATTGCTAGATACCGTTTATGACTTGCTCAAGATCAAGTATTGATATGAGTGGCTAGCATTATTGAGAACCTAATGGGTCATACACATTAAAGATGTGCAGAACAAATTAAAATGGGCTTTTGGATTGGATCCAAGAGAGAGAAAAACCAAGTCCAGGTAAAATTGCAAGTAGGAAAGGCATAATTGCGATCCCGAATTATTTTGCAATCGCGATGGTACTTTCATTGTTGCACTTTTTCCCGAGTGGGATTGTCCCACTCCCAGGCTATAAAAGCTATTGAACTAAAGTCCCGATCGAAAAATAAGTTTCACGATTGGGATCCTCGCGATTCTGATAAAATGTGAGCGTGATTTTTGTGTGATAAGAAATCTAGGCAAATTAGGAATCTTAAGTCATGGGATCCAAACCCTATTCTTACAAAAGAGTATAAATACCATCTTTTGAGATAGATAGGTTGCTGCAAGCTCATAAAACAAAAGGGTTTTATTCTCTTCTTCTCTCAAAGGTATTCTCTTTTACTAGCATAAGAGAATTGATCAACCTATCTCCTTAGAGGTCTCACATGGACTTTCTGAAGGGTTTTGATCATGTATCACACACATATAACGTAGCGGAAAATAAAATTTTCAAAACCCGAATCAAAGGATTTTACATGTGCCAATTAAAACTAATTTAACCAAAGAAAATTCAGAATTTATACCTTTATAATTTCTTGATTTTTCTTCAACATCTCACCTTGTTGGGTTG
>CATIWF010154678.1:0-44917 GCA_949630135.1 Balakata baccata | reverse complement strand
GAAATTCCAATCATCGCAAGTTTTACATCGAGCTTTTACAACAAATGTAGGTAATAAACCTATTTTTCTGAATCATATATTATTGGAATCTTAAAATAAAAAACTTATTTTATTTGTTTTGTTCCAAATATTTGATGGACGAGTTCTTTAGGTTATTTATAAATGATACTTTACTATTAATTTATTAGAAAAAATGTTTATTAGTTTCAATACTTTACTAATGTAGGTTAATTATTTATCTTGATCAGGTTATTAAAAAATATTTATTATTTTGTTAATAAAAATTCATTACTTTATTAAAAAAAATGTATTAGTTTATTGGCAAATGTTCATTACTGTATTAAAAAATTCATTAGTTTCTTAGAGACATATCATTACTTTTATTACTAATAAATGTTCAATATTTTACTAATACTTATCTACTATAAATATTAAGTTATTAAAAAATGTTCATTATTATATCAATAAATATTCATTAGTTTATTAACAAATATTCATTATTTTATGAGAAAAAGCTTATTAGTTTGTTACTAATAAAATATACAATATTTTACTAATATATATTCATTACTTATCTACTATAGGTTAATTAAATTATTAAAAAAAGTTCATTACTATATCAATAAATATTCATTAATTTATTAAAAAAATATTCATTCGTTTATTGGCAAATGTGCATTACTTTATTAAAAAAAATGTCATTACTTTGTTAAAAAATGTTTATTATTTTATTAGAAAAAAAATTATTAGTTTATTGACAAATGTTTATTAAGCTATTAATAAAGGTTCAATACTTTATTACAAAAAATTCATATCAAACACTTATGTTCATTGTTTATTTTACAGCAGAATGTTAGTAAAAACAACCACAAAAAGAAATATACACAAAATGTCTATAAAAACAAACACTGAACCAGCTAATAACATCACACTAAGAAAAATGATGCAAATCACACAGCAAAGTGTAGCAGAACGCATATAAGCGAATCATGTTGTTGCCACCAGAAGACACAATTGCAAAATAACAAAGCAGTAATAATAACACAATAAAAATTGAAACAACTGAAATTGTATCTTTATAAAACACAAAATTGCACCGAATGGAGAAAGAATTCAGAGAATGAAATCATCTAAACACCTAGAAATTGCGCCAAAATAAAAAGAAAAGCAGAATAAAAAATATAGCCAAACAAACACCACCATTTAACTCCCGTTAATATTTAAAAATTTCAAACAAAGAGTTTCTCTAACAAGTGCCAAATGAATTCCGGGTCCACAATGCTACTTTGATCCTGATGAAAGTAATGTTCTAAATGGAATACAAACGTTTACCTACTGCATCAACAAAATAATTTCACAAAATTTGAAAATTGAGAACACGCCGTTAAATATACAAAGTCTACTCCTACTTCCAACTGAACAAAGAAAGAAACACCTACTTTGTTTTTTCTTTAATTGAAAAGAGAATGAGAGGTTACTCTGGTGCACTGTGTTTGATGGATTAAGTAACAAAGATAATGAAATTAAAAAAAAATTGTAAGGGAGAAACAGAACAGCTGCTCTCAGTTTCATTCTTTCAGGTGTTCCACATTTGGAGCTAAGGAATTAAAGACCACTAAATACACTGCTCAACAAACGTATCCAGGGTTCCACAGCAAACACACTGTGACCATTTTTTCAACCTTTCGCATCAGATCAGATACATATGGAAAATTATAAAAAGAAATCAACCGCATCAAGTAATTCCCATCGTCTCAATATTTCCTTTTTGGCCTTGTCACCGTCGTTAAGCTCCAAGCCCTGCTCAATGCACGTTCTATCAGTTAACAGTGATTCAATTATATACACAATTGAAATTACAGCCTGAAACAGAATACCTAATAAGTATAAGGGATCGAACCACAACTTTTATGAAGGCTGCTTTTTCACACTTAAGAAATAACCCCCATCCTGAGTTTCATCCTACTCATAACCAGCATCTACTTGAACACTGTCAGTTTGCCGTCCATAAGAGTTACTCCCACCACGCCGTGAGTGACTATGGCCCCTCTCTTTATATCTAGAGCCAGAATTATGAGGACGCTCTTTTGAAGGTTCAAAGTCGTTTGTTTTATTATTGTTCTGTGGCCCCACTGGCTGGTACTCATAATGTGAATTCTGTCTCTGTCGCCCATAAGAGTTACTCCCACCATGTCCATAAGTTGTTTGCTGCTTGTTATCTTCCCCAGATCCACTCCATTCTCCAAGAGATTCATGCGCTCTTCCATATTGGCTATTTGCATTTCCATTTTTTCGGTGTCCTGCAGACATGCGTTGGCTGTGTCGAACATCCATAGTCGAGTTAAATGTTAACTCAACAGGATTAACAGGATGTCCTCTCTGTCCAGACATCGTTCTCTCTCTCTTAGGCTCTTGATGCCACCCAGCATCTGGAGCTTCTTCAAAATTGCTCTTTTCAAAGACATGACCATGGTTAGATCGTGGCCTAGATGCAGCCTGCATATGTGGTTGAGGTAGCAGTGGTCCCTCACCTTGACGGGTGGACTCCTTTTTATTTACCCTACCATTTTCAAGGCCTACATTCATACTACTGGTAGGCCGGCTTAGCCGTTGATTAGCAGCTGGCAATGCCTGAGATTTAGGCTGCCAGTGAGAAGTTGATTGATCTCCAACAGTATTATTTTCTTTTGCAGCTACAGATGAATCCATTTGATGCACCTCAGGAGTAGATTGCATTACGATCTTTTCAGAGTCCACACTAACAGTTCGCTTCTCATCAGAATTGTGATTGGAACCCATGCCTTTGTGACCCTTGTGTGGATGATGCTTCCCTCGGGTACATACACCTTGGTCTTTCAAAACAGGAACAATCACAGCTGTATCAGGATTCTCAGGCATGTTCCAACCATCATTCCATTCATCTGGATGCCTTGGTTTTTCCTTCATGGATGTTTCAACAGTTTTATGGTGTTGATAATTCTCGATTGATCTTTGGGAACTCCTGCTTCGATTTGTAGTTGACTCTATAGCACCACGTTGATGCCATGATCCATGCACTTTTCCAGTTTTGTTATGCCTAAAATCTCCATTCTTGGACTCCATGGTAGAACCTATCTTCCCAGCAGCTGTGGTGGACATTTGGGAACTTTCAGCACACAAAGAACCAGATTTGGACATTTCAACCAACTCATCTGAAGCAACCTGATTGCTTGAGGGAACAATTGCTTGATGACTGCTACCATGCTGAGAAAGTTCTTCGGCTACAGGCTTTGGGATACACCTCTCTGTTTCTGCGCTCTTATTTCTTGGACTATTCTGTACCAGCTGATCAGTCTTCCTGGATAAAACTAAAGCTTCAACTGGAACATTCTGATTGGCTTCATCAGAAACTTCTATTTTGTTTTGTGATCGTACAGGAGCCCAGATAACGGTGTCAATGCTGTGGTTTTTGTCAGCTGATTTATTACCTTGTGGGTTTCTCATCATCCTGCGAGTATGCTGAGATTTCCATTGGTTGTTTGCCCTGATATTACCTTCTTCATTAGCTAATGGTGAGCGCAGCTCTAAGGATTGGTTTGCATCATTCAAATTGGTAGGAACCTGAACAGAGCTATGATCTGACATTTTTTCAGAAGCCTTTGACTTAATACTTTCAACTGAATTGTCTAAAGTAGCAGCAGCTTTTGATTCTTTTGATGATGCTGCAGATGATGCCTCCTCCATTTTGTGCCTGTTCTTCCCACTCTTATGCTTCTTTCTATTATGTGCTGAAGACTCAGCTGCAACACTCGGGTTGACAGACAAATTTGTCTGAGAGTTTGAGGCAATCTCATGAGCAGTACTCTCAGAAGATGTAATGGTATTAGTTGCAAAATGTGCGTGACCTTTAGATGCCTCAGTTACAGAGGAAGGGATTGACTTCTCATTAGAATTCTTCACTATGGGACTGTTCTGCTTTGGTCTATAGCCAATATGCTTATGCTTAGAAGTACTACTGTCGAATGGCTTTGATTGCTCCTGTACTATGACTGACTCATTGTATCCAGTCTTTGGTGTCCCCAAAGATATACTGCTGGCCACACTGGCAGATTTCTCAACTCTATTCTCACTACTTTCAATACTCTGTGCAATTATGCTGTGACTGGAACCAAGAGCAAGTCCTGATTGTCTAGATTTGCTAGCAACATCAGTTGGTGGTGCTGCAGTTGAAAATTCTTCATGCCTAACCTGGATGGCACTATCAGCAACAGTTTCCAACTTCTCCCTAATATGGCCAACTGTATTTGTATTAGTACCTAGAGATGAATTTGGTACTCCAGATTTACTTGCACTCCCAGTTGGTGGGGATGAAGTTAAGGATTCTTGCCTACTCCGAATAGCACTAGAAGGTACAGTTTCCAACTTCTGAGTTACACTTTCCCCTGCTTGTGTACGCCTGTTCAACTCTTCCAGTTTTGCAAGAGCCTTGGCTTTCTGCTCTCTTGTCCTTTCCTCTTCTTCCTCTTCTCGCTGTTTAAGTCGCTTAGCTAACTCCCTAATTTTAGCACGCTGATTAAGTACAATCATCAGTAAAAATAAGAACACATAATACTAGAAAGTATAAGAAAAAGTGAAAGAAAAGCACCAGTGCCTCGCTGTCGTTGAGATCAGAAATAGGTGGAATGGACTCTCCATCATCCTTCCCTGAAGCATGTGACACAGAATTCTGAATGGCTTCTGCAGAATTATGGTCCAGTCCATGAGAAACAGAAGATAATTCATTATGTGCAGTTGATGCTGTACTCGGTGGTTCCACAAAATGAGTTTTTTTTGGCCACCCATCAGCCTCTTGTGTATTAAATCTCCCTTTACCACGATGATCAGCCTTGCCATGAGTGGATCTCCTGTGGATTTGCACATTAGTGTATTGCAAAAATTGAAAATAACATCAATGAAAGTGTGCAAGGTACAAACAAACCTAGAGATAGCTGTTCTAGTAATTACTGTTGATTCAAGGCTTTTGTCTCCAGCAGAAAAGAGGTCTTCATGAGGGGCAGAGTTAACTCCACTGACATAAGCCTTCTCGCGAGCTAAAGAAGCATTACCAGTTTCATTCATAGAATGACGAGCCGTGGCATCCCCAGTTTGCAAATTGTTCTTCTGCTCCTCTCTACTGGAAACAAATTTAACATCTTGCCTTACATCACAAGCCCGGGCTTTTGCATTTAAACCTTCTATTTTCTGAATCAAATTGGAATCTTTTGAAGCTGTATGATCAAATTTCTGAACTGAACTCTCATCAGATGCATTCAGACTTCCCACAGTTTCAGGTGATTTCATTTTCAGAAGGTCAGCTCGATTATCAACAGCTTCAAAAGATGCTCCCCCATTAAGTTTCATTCTTCTTGCGTCAATCTCATCATCCTTCTTGTCATCTGCTCTCCAACCATTCTCCGACAATGACTTTCTTGAAAGTTCCTCTTTTAGGGAATAAGACGCACTGGTATTCGTGGTGTCATCCCATTTCTGTTCTTCATCTTTTCCCTCCGAACTGTCATATTGCTTCGGAAGAACCTTGTATGGTCCTCGAGCACTTTGTGGATGAACAGCTTCCACTTGCTCTGAAACCATCATCTTACTAAGACCATATCCACTGGTTCTTCCATGAGAATTGCCAGGATCAGGAACATTATGACCAGCATACCTGTTATATGCAGCAGGGACCATTGCCATTCCCATAAAAGGAACATCTCGTTCGTTGGAATTGCGGTAGCCCATGGGAGGACCATAGTAACCGTCATAAGGCACTGGTCCAGGATAAAAGCCAGGTGTAAGTGGCATGCCTGGGTGAATATAAGCATCATGCATATGAGGCCTGTACATATCTCCATTTTCTGGGTGGGGGGCCCTAGGTCCTGTACCAGGTGGAGGAATGGGCTGTGGATTGGCAAGAGGAGGAGGGGGCATTGGTGGACGGCAATAAGGAAATGGCTCCATGGGAAAGCCACCAGGTGCAACTGGGGACCCAAATGGTGGATCTCCAGGAGGCCCTCTATACCGAACACTACCTGGATGACAATTTACTGGAGGACAATGCCAAGCATCGTAATGCTGAGGGGGGATATTAGAGTTAGGATAGAGCTGGAGATCAGCATGCCACTTCTCTACATTGGACCTGGCTCCATCTTCACCATACAGAGAATTCTCTTTTCTCCACGCACCTGCAGTTCCAATCTTAACATTCACATCTACAGGAACATCACCTGAAAAACCAAAAAACTATTATACTTCATTTTTTAGTTATGCATACACATTACAATTTACACCATCATCAGGAGGAAACAAAAAACAACCGCAATGTGCTTAGAAATTAAATCAAGTGCAGCAACACATACCTGTAGAATCCCCAATACACTCTTTCCCTGATGCCCCTCCAGAAGATGAGCCTGGACGACCATGAGAACCATGATCTGCAATAAGTAGTACTTAAAAATTGAAAAGAAAAATGCCCAAAGCATCAAATAAAATATGCAATTAACAAGCTTTTCCATACTCCCCCCAATTTCACCAGTATATTCCCTTCATTATTACCTAAAAAAAAAACCAAGTAAATACCAATATAAAAGAATAGCACATGACAAATACTAAATAATAGAGCTATGAAATATTAAGGAAAGCCTAAACTTGAAAGTTCTCTTGACGCTGCAAGGAGTAAAAAAGTTAATGGCTACCCCAAAAACACTACACCAATCACAAAAAGAGCACAGAGTCAAAGCAAAAAACAGCAGTATTAACTTATAAGGTAATGTTTAAGGACAAAACCTTGAGGGTCTGTGTTCTTTATAGAATTTTCTTTTTTTGGATTAAGTTGAGGAAAATCTCCAGTACTCAGAGAAAACCCATCATTCTTGGAGGATGTCACTCCCTGCATTACAAACATAGGTAAGAGGGGCAATGAAAGAAACAGAACATACCCAGAAACACTTATAAAACAACCTGAAAACCAATATGGCAATTGGCAGTTTAATCATTACCATCTAAAATACCAATTTTTTTATAAAAAAAAAAGTAACCTACAGGCAAGCTGAAAGAACCTCTCAATCATCTTGAATCAAATGCCAATACAGTTTGGACAATACATTTCCTTGAGACCTTTATCATTTCACTTGGGCTCTATGAATGTTTGACAGACAGATATAAATTTCCACCAAACAAAGAACAAAAGTATTAACAAAATGTTTAAAATTAAATGCACAGGCAAAGCCAACCAACACTTCATGAAAGCAAACAAGCTAATTGTATATGCTCATGTCAGATAGCAAATATTCTAATTTCTAAGACAAATATAGAGGAACTTCAATTTTACAGCAATCATTATCAGTACATAATGATTTAGACAGAGGTCTAAGTAGTCTTACCAACTTTTCTGATGTTCCATTTCCACCCCACGCTACTGAGTTATCAGACAAAGGTTCTGCAAACCGGGATAACTGTGAGCTACCAGGTCTTGTTTCTGCACTGCAAGGGCGCAATGCCGTTTGTGATGTCTGATTTGATGTCAATACTCCAGAAGATGATGATGGTCTAGAATTTGAACCCCGTGCATTAGTAATTGGGTCATGTGCTCTCTCGCTGCCTGCAGTTGATGGTCGAGTGCTTGTTCCACTGGATGAAGGGCGTCCACTGATATAACTGGGTGAACCAGTGCCGCCATCAGTAACTGGAGATCGAGAGGAAGAACCCCATGCATTTGATGAGGAAGAAGATGATCTACTTCCCCAGCTATGCGTTCCCCTGCTGTATGGAAGGTAATCAAGGAACCATTCAAACAACAAACAAAGCATTTATTAGCAGAAAACAAGCTAACCGTGCCATGGAAATTTTATGAATATTAAAAAGCATGATAACATCATAACAGAATAGAATGAAAAGAAAAATTAGAAAACCCTGGCAAATAGATAAGATTCTCACTTGGGAACAATTTCAACATTGGGGTGCAGACCACGATTTTCTAACCTTGAACAGCAGAAAGAAAACATTAGGTGCAAAAAAACAGGTGCCTCCTTAAATAGATTTAACACTCAACTGAAAATTGAATACCTTTGGCTGGGTAAGTTTATAGGTTTGGGAACAGCAACTTTCCCCAATACAGTCATGCCGCCTCTTCTTGCTGATGCCCATCTGCAACCAGTCATCATCAAATGGCAATTCATAGATATAAGTTAGTTGCAATGCAATGTAATTTTTATATGACAAATGACAGCAGATTTACAGTTGCAACTAGCATAGGTTACACAAGCCATTGTTTTGGTATCCCCAAACTTAATTGGTTCAACACGTCAAAATTCACATTTCTTCACTACAAATAAAGAAAGGGAAATAATTGACAAATAACTGCAACTTCATAATTACAACCCATCAAAATATACATTTCTCACTATGAATAGAGAAAGGAAGAGATACAATCTATTCAACTCCGTTCCCCAAACTAGAGAGAGACAGAGAGTTATGTTCTTGCAGATTCACCACGCAACAAGTACCAGAGCTGTCAAAATATTATTGATAAAGATAGTATAGAGCTTTGAAGAGCAGTAAAAATTGAAGCGTATTGGCATACCTTCTCTCTCCACTCAACGTACTTGAAGCCATAATTCACTTGTTGCAGCAAGGTCCTTCACACGAATTTGACAGAACCTGAAGAATGAAGAGAATAACATTCATTCATGTAATCCAGTAAAGGAAATGCGAGAAAAAAGCAAGCAAACTTTTATGAAAAATATAGAAAAAAATTAAATCCCTATACAGCAACAATTTTTCCCCCTTTGAATTCCAACCAAAGAAAACCATCACAGACGATTAATCAAGATTGGCAAACTCTGACATCAGATTGATAGTCAAAAAACAAAAATATGATTGAAATATAAAAATAGAACAAAATAAAAAATCCAAGACAAAAATGCTACATTTTGTGTTGAAAAACTAGGCCTTATTGGTTCACGTAAATTAAATTCATTTGACAGATGAGACCCAGCAAAAGCTTGGGCATATGTCCAACAGAAAGGAAAATGAGAGAAAAAAAAAGCATTCAGATAAAGAGCAATAACTTATAGCACACTACAAGCCTTTTTGTGGTGTGCATAATCTGCATCCATATACGAGCACAACTGTGCAGGCAAATGTTTAGTCCATACAATGAAAATTGCCCAAGTCCAAACTTTGCAAAGTTTTTCAAATAATTAGTAAATTGGGATTAAAAAAAAAAAAAGATAGAACTCGACTGCAGAAACTCATGATTAGTCCAATCTAAATAAAAATATTTTTTTCCTTAGGTCTATTGGATAATATATAAAACGGAAAATGCAAAAGGATATACAAATACAAGTGTCATAGCCTACACCATAAAGCTAGACAAGAACATTAAACTCCATAAAAAAAGGTATGAACTAAACGCACCTTCAACTTTTATCATCAATGGAATAGTCATATTAATAAACTTTAAAGGCAAAGCAACAATTAGATGGACCCTGCAACCTCTCTGAAAGATGCTACTTGTCAAGGGTAAAAAAAGACTTTCTCCTCGAAAATTTTCATTATCTTAAATCCAGTTTCATATCATTCACCATTTCTCCCCTCCTATTAGAGAGGAGAGAGTTTGGGGAAGAGGTGTGGAGGATCTTCCTCATTGTATGACAGCAAGTCATGAAATCACACTCCATTTTCACCGTTTTTTTTTACTTAGAATTCTAAAGCTATTGATTATCATCTTCTAGTGCGTAACAATCCTTTACATATTGATGAATCCATAGAAACGAACAAAAATTTACTGACTCTCAGTCCATAAAGTGCAAATCATGCTTACAATTTAATGGTAGACATAAAATAATCCAAGAAGCCCATCCCCATTGGACAACTAGCAACAGCTCTATACTCTTTATGTACACGCACACACACTCTCTCTCTCTTTCTCTCATATTCACAATATAGCTCAGTGATAAATCTTCACCATCACAATGAGCAATAGAAATTTCTTCAAATTATCGCTCTTCCAATAAACTCTTATAAATGGGTCATGATGATAGGTTTCCAGATACTCTAGTTTCTCCCCCACAGACACCAAGGAAGAAACTTTTTAATGCATGCAATCAACCACCAACCATGCTCCCATTTTCTCAAAAGTTACGCCACTTGAAAACAACACTTGTTACAACAATAAGCAAAATGATAATGAACTGAGCAGTAACCTTTTAAAATAAAGCCAATACAAAAGAAAGGAAAAAAAAAATCTCCAGTTAACCTGGAAGATCAAATCATGCTGTACGAAAAATCCATCACAGCCAACAAAACATAAACCGAAAGAGTAGCAATTATATTATGAAAACTAAGAAAACGCAGTGGCCAATGCATGAATCTACGGCATATCGTGGTTCATTTCTGTTTGTTTTCCCACGTTTTCCAGGCAAACAGAGAGGGCCACCAATTAACAAATAAGTCAGTAAATCTTTAGAGAACTACTTGCCTGGAAATTGTTTTATTTTCCTGCAAAGGTATGGGCGTGTAATTTTGAAACCCTAGTGAAGAAAGAAAATATGTTTCAAAAGAAACGGATATTTTATTAAAAACCATGAGAAGAAAAAATGGATATAAAGCTCTCACGGGTTTTAACAGATCCCGTGCCGATGGAAGCAGCGATTCAGTGTGATGGTTCTATAGATCGGAGATGGGGGAAGAGAATGAGCAGAGGACGATTCGCTTTTTCCCCTGCACTAATAGGGACTTTCAATTCTAGCCCGAAAGCTCCAATACGAGAAATTGAGAAAAGGTAAAAAATAATTATATATTTTCCAACAAATTTTGTTTATTTTTTATTAAAAAACTCGATAGGTTGCGGAGTATATAACCGCAGCGGTGTAATCACTGTATAAGTGATATTAATACATTTTTTAGGTATATTCCCGTAAATTTTTAGGTAAATTAGATCCGTAGGCTAACTTTATCGTATAATAATATATATTTAATTATTTTATTTCTATTTATTGATGTTAAAATAGAAATAAAACAATTAAATATATATTATTATGTAATTGACTAAGTCTAATAGACTTAGTCTATCTAAAATTTTTTTACTATATTTACTATATCATTTAACTAATCAATCACATAATGACATGTATTTAATTGTTTTATTTTGAAAATTTTACAGAAATACCAAAAAATGGATCTCAAAGTTTTTTTTCAATTTTATCCAAAATAATTTTCTAAAATTATAACAGTATTTAAAACTCAGAATCACCCCAAAATATGCCTAGATAGTATATTTTTGCCATATATTTGGTATACCTTAGGAATATTGGTTCAATTTTTACCAAAAATAACAATAAAATAATTAAAGAAGAAGAATAAAAATAAAATTTAATAAAAATTCAAAACGTCACAAAATCTCAAACAAATAATTTTGTATACCTTTCATAATATTTTTAGTATACTTTGGATATACCTTAAGAATTCATTATGAATATTTCAAAAATGTTTTGGGTATTTTCAAGAAATTTACTATGAGAAATTCTCTGATAATATTTTGGCAATACCTTGTGAAAATATATGAAAATACCTCAAATATACTTTGGAAATATTTTGGGAATATCTTGGGAATTCTTTTAAAGGAATTCCCTGAAAATACCTTAGTATATATTGGAGATATTTTGGTATATTTTTGAGAATTACATAAGAATACTTTAGAAATAGTTTGAATATATCTTGCTGATTGGAAAAAAAAAAAAAGAAGAAGAAGAAGAATTAATTACTTTACTGTCATTCTTTACAAGCATTTAAAATAATTAATTAATTTATCAGCAATGCACAGTTGCACACATTATATCTTAGCTTCGCAAGTTCAAAAATACAAACCTGAATTGAAAAAAACTAACAACTGACTTTCTGGAAAAGTAGCAAGTGTTCTAGTTTTCCACAAAAAATGAAAATTAAAAACTTTTGCTAATCCTCAGTTTCCAAAACCAACCTCTCAAACCATTCTCAAGCAAACATGCTTTCAAGACATTTCTTGACTGTCAATAAACTACACTAAACTCCTATTGATGCTATTCTTCTCCATAGACCAGTTATCAACTCACCTTGCCTGTAATCCCAGCAACCATCAGATCTTCATATTTTCCAGTCGCAACGTTACATCCAATTCGAATTCCTCCATTAATTATGACCATCCAATATCTATCTATCATCCTTGTTGCCCATATTTTTATTTA
Organism: Balakata baccata; assembly: GCA_949630135.1. Lineage (NCBI taxonomy): Eukaryota > Viridiplantae > Streptophyta > Magnoliopsida > Malpighiales > Euphorbiaceae > Balakata > Balakata baccata. The sequence goes on along the minus strand of CATIWF010154678.1, from coordinate 32,678 downwards.
TCTCTCCGTATATTAGGGTGTAACGCCTTTTTATCCGTCTGATAACAGCCGAACAAAGATATATCATATCTTGACTATCTCACTGTATATGTTCAAATATTATATTTCACAATTTCTACTTTGTACCAAAATTTAAGTGTTAAAATATCTAACTAATTATTTATGCAACGCATGCTTCACAAAATTATACATATATAAAATACAAAATAACATCAATCCAAATAAGAGGTAATATCTGCAACGCTGCTTTTACGTCGTCTCACTTCCTTTTGTCATTTTGCTCTTTTATTATTATTATTAGATAGGCCAATTTATTAATGAGAGATTAGTGATTCATAGGTTAAAGTAGGCGACACATTTCATTTGATTTATTTAGTATTGATTTCTTTTATTTGTTATTATTTCTTTCTTTCTTTTTTTTTTTTCAAAATTCAGTTCCAAAACTAATTAGTTTTCATCAACTAAATACACAATTATCTACACTATAATTTATATTATATAACGATTTTATCGGTTTCACAATTCTAATAGGAGCAAAATATATATATATATATATAATTATTGGTAAATGTCTGTAGCTTAATTTTACACTTTTATTAGGTCTAAATTAGATTTCAAGCTATTTGTCACCAATACATTCGATTTTCAAATCAGTACAGTGCATTTGGTTTCGAAATGCACGCGTCTGTTGGCATCCGAATTAATGGACGTGACATAGGATGTAAAAATCAGGAGCTTAGCTCGAATCGGTGACGAGAAGCTCCAATCTCTAAACAAAGCATTGAAAAAACAAAACATGAAAAACAGAAATCAAACTCTGAAAAATAAGAAGTTGAACAAAAAGAAAACATAGAAAGAAATTTTCTGGTCGGATCTGAGAATAACACATCAGATAATGCGACTGTTCACGTGAGTGGTAGACAAACTAAATTTCGGCAGCCAGATCTGAAATAAATTTTGGTATAAATGAAACTAAAAGAAACATGAGGTAAATATGAAAAAAGACTTAAAATATTGGATATCATGAAATTTCTTCTTTTATTTTTATCTCCATGTCAACTAATGAAAAATAATACAATTAAATATATATTATTGTATAATTGGATTGATCAATGAATGACATGGTAGACCTAATCTACCTAAAAATTTCTCTATTCATATGTTAATCTACTCATTAAATGACATGTATATATATTACATTTATTTCAACAAATAAAAATATAACAATTAAATGCATGTCAATAAATGATTGACTTAGTATATATATAATATGACAGACATAATTTATCAAAAAAATTTTCTAATAAATGAAATTGATAAAATTCAATTTTAAAATCTCTCTTAATTATTTGATCGACTGAAATTTTATTTAAGTATTAAATAAAATATATTAATATGTATATATATATATTTTTTATTTTAGCTATTAGAGGTGGTAGGAAGTTTTGAATTAGAGATACTCTCTAAGGAGTAAAGCTCCCTATACCACTAGAATAGAAATCCAGAGCATCTAACATGTATATTATTATTTACAAAAAAAAATAATCAAATTATAATTTTACAAATATATATAATCTATTATCTATTACTATAAATAAAGCGCCCCTATAGGTTACTGTAGCTGCTACAGTGCTATGCTAATTTTGCCCCTTTAATTTTTTTTTCCAGCATCTGAAACGGTGTCGTTCTCATAAGTATGATGATTTCTTTTTTTTAGTTGAGAAAACGGCGCCGCTTTGCTTTGTAGTCCCTACATCAAAACGACGTCGTGCAAATGTTAGGTCTTCTTTCTCAAAAACCCATAAAAAATTATAAAAAATGGAGAATATCTATATAAAATTCTACTCTTTTGGAAGAAACGAACAAAAAAAAATCAAGAGAAAAATGAAAGGTCTCTACTACATATGAAAGTCGGCTTACCTTCAAATTCTTCTTAATCCATGGCCTATCTCTACTTTTACTTTTTCTTTTCCTTAGTTGATCACCAACATGCAAATACTATTCTCCCAATTGTTTTCTTGATAGTTTTTTTTTTCTCCTTTTTAAAAGAATAAAATGGCAAGACTTGAAAGAATAGAAGAAGAAAAATTTGTTTCTTCCAACCGAAGCATACCACCTTATTTTGTAAGAGAGATAATAAATTAGTACATGTCCTCCACATGGAAGACATGCATATAATGATTAATAATTTAATTAAGCTTTCTTAATTTTAATTATTCTTATTTAATATTAATCATTTCAAATTTCCACTTCAATGATTATTCTTCCATCTTTCCAGTTTTATCCTTACTTAAATTTTAACTTCTTTAACTTGACCTCTAAACTAATTAATTTTCTACAATTAAATACATTATTTCTCAGTGAAATGGATAAAGACTATTGTAAGTTATTACATATATTAATTTAATTGCAACAATGACATACATTTAATTGTATTATTTTTCAGTGGAACTTTAAGTTTTTAATTGTAAGAAATTAAATTGTAGAAAATTATTTAATTGTAGAAAATTAATCAGTGGGACTTTAAGTTTCAAATCCAATTGCAACACGTCTCTTTTAATACCTCTTTTTTTTTAATCAGATATGATAATTAGTTTGATGCCATTGAAAAACAGTAATATTTTTTTAAGAATTTTAAAATAACTATATATTCAAGACTTCTAATTTAATTAGAGAGAATTTATAAGGTGCATCCGGTGTAATTTACACCGGGTGCCTTAAAACCGTTAAATTATAAACTTTTAATCTCATCCGTTGATAATGAATGGTTGAGATTAAAAGTTGATGATCAAATGGTCATAAAGCACCAAGTGTAATTTACACCCGGTATACCGCAAAAGCCCTCTTAATTAGAAGAGTATCGTAACAATTTATTTACATCTATACCTCCCTTTTATGTCACTTTTTTATCACCACCAAAATTATTACAAGTAATTTGATAGATATAATAGAATTTCTTTTTATGTAAAAATTGTAATAGGGGAAGTATATTATTTATTGGATATGTAAACGAAAAATTCTCAGCAAATGTCAAATTTTTACTTTAATCCTTATTTTTCCATCTTTCTAATTCAATCTTTACTTAAATTTTAATTTATTTACAATTAAATACATCATTTTCATGTCATAAGCATATAAATTTTCACTATATATATATATATTTTATATCTATATATGGATCACTTATTTGTATTAAAATATTTGTATTATGTAATTATTTACATTAATAAATATCATATTTATTTATTTATTAAGAATTATTATATTTATATACTATGTACTTATTTTAATTTTTATAGCCCGACTTAATGCGAGGTAACTAACTAGTATAAATAAAAGGCCTTCGGGAGGTACTGTAGCAGCTACAGTACCTTCTCGGATTTGCCCCTCTTATATATTTTTTTTGCAGCAATTTTATCCAAAACGGCATCGTATGGTTGGCACTTCTGCTATGGGGAGTGGGATAGCATCGTTTCCTTTGTGGAGACATTTTTTGGTTGCCCTACTTTCATTCTTTCTTTTTTTCTCTCTTAGCCATCCTAACTCTTCTTCATCCTCTGAAGACAAATTTTTTTTTCCCTTTCTTCTTAAATTTTTCAACAAATTTCACGGTTTTCCTTCTCAACATTAAAAATGTTTTTTGTTTTTTCTTTTGTTCTTCTCTTATTTCTTTTTTGGTTTGCTATTGTTAATTGTTTATTTAAATGATTTTTTTTTCTTCTTTAGATGGTGTTGCTTTTTCAATTGTTTATTTTTTTGTTCTTAAATTCGAAATTTGAAGTTGCTATTGGAAGATTTGAATCTAGTGTAACACTCTCCCATGTAGGAGACTAAACTCTACTATGCATGAGAATATTAGATAACTTAGCTTATTTAACTTATAAAAATTATGTCCTAATTAAAATTATTTCCTATCATATAATACTTAACCATATCAAACATGCATATCGTATCATATCATATAAATTGAATAATGATTTAATCCGTAAATAAAATAACTTATGTCTGGATCTAGGGCTACAACTCACCCACTTATTATATCCTATCAAAATCAAATGAACTAATTTAAATTAAACAGTCATTTCAATATCTTAACTCTAGCCATAAATGAATGAATGATAAATAAAAGAAATACATGAATAATCGACTCTAAATCTGATATGGCTCTGATAGCTGAGCGTTCTTTTTGGTTAACACGATCTACGGCTCCAAATATGGGTACAGAAAAACTCACACATTAAGCTACTAAAAGCTTAGTAATATATATAATCATTTAAATTCTGGCATACAGTCATACAGTCATAACATTCATGTTATCACCAAACAATTTAATTTCCTTTATCTCTATCAATCCAATATCACATAGTCATATCAATAATCTCATAAAAAGGAAAGAAATGTACTTGAGAACTGAAAGCTATAACTGCAAAATAAAACATCCCATATTCTCAATTTAGATTAACTTGCCTAACGCTTTCGGAGCTTGGACCATCTTATTCACCTGTTAATATGTTTTGAATAATCCGTGTATGTGCTTATGTCAAATGCACTCTCTAGAGCTTGAGTCAACTTGATTATGGAAGTATGAGTTGCTAGCAAAACTGGACAAGGGTACTCTTAAGAGCTTAAGCCACCTTGCCATAATAATACCACATGGATAATCTTACAGTACCGTAAAAAATTATTGATGATATGTCATCTATCCTATCACTAGTCTATGTATCAGTAAATGACATTTTAGTCATTTCATATTCCCATTATAAGCATAATACATATGCTCTTTTATCACATATCACAAGTCACAATACTTTTCTTATTAAATATGATCATTACCATTAACATGCATAAATTATATAGCTGATCCAAAAATTTAATTTGCATACTTTTAACGGTATCCATGTAATAGAACCATTTAATTCATTTAGTCTAAATATGCCTTCAAATTCATCAGAACATATTCATTTACTGTCTATATAACATTATCCATGACTACTTTCAAGTTTATAAAAAATCATATAACACGTATAAATATTCATATATATGTTAATCATAATATATATAAATGTATATATAGAAATATACCCATAATATAACATAAAATATATATTTAATATATATATACATATACATCAAATATACCTAAAATATAACATAAATTATACATATATACAAAATATACCCATGATATACTATAGAATATTTAATTTAAATATAATATCTAATATATGGCACGGCCTGCTGTAGCTTTATTTTTCTAACAAAAATGCTAATGCCCCCTCCATATTTATTATTTTAGTCCTTGTTTCAGTCTCAATTTTTTTCACATTCCTTCAATTTCAGTTTTATTTTTCAGCATAATTGAATACATAAAATTATATATTATTATTTTCTAATAATTCATCAACACACGGACCGATTAATATTATTTTCAGTATTATTTAATGATTCGAGTCTAAGATTTAATCACCATAAATCTAATTAATCTTGCCACAATAATTTCACTATTTATTCCATTACTATTCTTCATTTTTCCTCCATATACCAGTGTTCCTTAATTTATTTCTAGTGTTTCCAAAAATATTTTCAGTCCCAAAAATTACTCCAAAATATTAAACAAAACCTGACATAATTTAAATCATTTAATTCTTCAAGTTTTAATAATACATTGTCATGGGAAGAGCCAAATTTTCAGAACAAAATCACACATCAATATTTAATCACAGTTATTCATACAGAATTAAGAGATGAATAAATAAAATTATATGTACAGATCTGTTATGAAGCCTAAAACACTATCCTAATGTTCATCCGCAGCTTGGAGGTTGTCTCCACCAGTATTGTTGCCTAACACGACAGAAAAGAAAACCATGGATTAAAGCTTGTCTATGGGAAATCCAAATAATCTACTGTGTATACCTTAAAACCTAAAAAGAAATTAATTAGAGTGTTTAATAGAAAATTACTTACTGTTGGAGTGAAGGAATGAGACTGATTATAAAAATGCTGAGACAAAAGAAATAATATCCTTGGAACTGGGAATGCAAAAGAAGTTGTCTGGCTGAAAAATTTAGGACGGCAGTATGCAGAAACGAAGAGAAAAGGGTTTTTTCTTTTGCAAGATGGGAGATATTTATATGGCCTTTAAACTGATAGTGTGCGTTTCAAGGTTAAAAGGCGTCCCACCTTGAGTCTGATTTCAGACTTTTTAATATTTTTTACTTTAACCTTTATATAATATAATATAATATTATCTAATTTAATTTAATTTCTTTTTTTTATTTAGTCAATTTATTACTTTTCTCTTTTAGCTCTTCAATTTTCAATTATTTCTAATATAATCCAAATTAATTTATTTTATTCTCCTTATCTTACTTTTAACCATTTACATTTTTAATTTTTAAATTGTTAAAGAATCATTCGGATATCATATAAATTTCTATACCCTATTTCGTGAGCGTTACATCTATAGATGAGGCAAAAAAAAAAATCCTATTACAAAAGTAGTTTAAATATGTTGAATGTGGTCAGAAAATGCACAAAAAAGGCCTGCATGTACATGTGTCCGGTGGGTCCGGAGTAGGCTCTGATACCACTTGTCACGGGGCCATTACCCTCTCCCCCAAAAGCGCGCTTGCAGGGATGTGCAGCGCACCCACTTATATGCCCAGGACCAATCTCGGAGCCAGCCGATGTAGGATTCGTGACAGTATACAAGGAACGAAGATCTGCGATCATGTGGCTTAAATAAAGGCTTGCATGTCGAACGAACGGGCGAGTTAATTTTTTTTTTTTGAATGATTTTCGTGTTTTCTCAGTTCTAAACAGTTTTGCTTTTCTGTTTGGTGTTTAATTTTAGGTATTATAAATTTTTTTTCTTTTTTGATGTTGGTTCTATTGTGCCGAAATGTGTGGTGGAGTTTGCTGGATTGTCAATTTAATTTTGTTCATGGCAATGATAAAAGCTAAAGAGGAGCTGTTAGGGATTAAAAAAGGCAATTTTTTTTAGTCGGCAGCAATTGGCCTTCTTTATTTCAACTTTCGATTGCAAGTTATTGTTCCATTTTAGGCATGATTAAGTATCTTTTGTTTTTGTTAAATTGGCATGCATTGAAATATAGTGTGCATTGAGGTGTAAATAATAAGAGTAATTCTATAGTGCATTCGGTATAATTTACACCGGGTGCATTAAAACCATTGGATTATAAATTTTTAATCTCATCCGTTGATAATGAATAATTGAGATTAAAAATTGATGATCAAATGGTCCTAAAGTATTAAGTGTAATTTATACCGGGTGCACCACAGAAGCCCTCAAATAATAATAGCGGTTCGTATTTATAGAATTCATTATGCATTTTTTTTGTTTCTGGAATTATTTGTACCGACTGTTTGTAATTTAATTGTAGTTACCATCTGTATTAGCTGGCTTTCCTTTGCTTATTATGTAGATATACATGTTTAGATACAAGTGGTGATTTGGGGTGCATTCTGTGCCTTGATAGTTTTCAGGTTGTCCAGCAGTTCGTTGTGATATAAACGAACGAAATTGGGTGGCTTAAATTCCTTGCAACTGGACTAATAATGTGCTGATTTATAAGGTTGCTGAGTTCTTAGGTAGTAATTACTTTCACATGTATGCCTTTTGTTATCTCAGATTTCTCTGTTGAAGATTGTATGTCCTTCTTTAAATATTAGTCATAATTTTGATGCTCTTTTATTGTTTTGGATTTTTCATCTAAACAAAATTATTTTGTTCGAATATGCAGATGGACCGTCTGGGATTGTAGGTGTGATTGTCTTCCAAGTGGTGAATGTCTTTCAATTTTGATTTTTTGCTTTATCTTTGATTCTTTAATCTATTAAAAAACTTAAACACCTCAAATTGTTAAATATCATTGTTTAATTATTTGTAATCATCAAAATTACACAGCTTAAGGTTCAACAAAAATTATTTATCTTACATAATTATAAAGCTATTTACATATTTATGTATATATTTTTATCTATCTTAATAAAATATATTAGACTAATTATTCAAAGTATTAAAACAAAACTAATTTTAATTTGTCTTAATATAATAGATAATTATTGTAAATATTTAACTGTAAAATGTATATTTATATTTATAATAATATAGTTTATATGTTTATTATCTATTTATTTTCTTATAAAAAATGAAATAAAAATCAAGGAGAAACAAAAGAGAAAAGTTCTGGTTTGGAGGATGAAGTGGACAATAAGAATGGAGATGGAGAAGATAGTGCTTATGTATTCTTATTCTTAATATAAAAATGAAAAGATAATGTCAATTTTTCTTTATTACATGTCAGATATTAAGGATATTGTTTATTTGCATGTCATCCATGTGAGTAATTGCATGGTGTTTTAATTAAATTTATTTTTAAATAGTATTTTGTTAAGCTAACTAAGCCAAACTTCATTTTAAGTCCTCAAATTTTCTATTATTCCTATTATAAATTTATTTACGATACATTTGTTAAAATTACATGAAATATATGAATTGAAAGATTGACAATACAAATAGTGCGCAGTTGTTTGTCAATTTATATCAATATTATATTTACTTATTTATATTTATATGTATTTATTTTATAATTTTGATTTCTATAAATAAATAACATACAAATTAATTGAACTTTTAAAATAAATGTTTTTAACTTTTTGAGCGAAATTAAATAAATGTAGAAGTTTGATTTTTCATTAAGGTGAGGTGGTAGGTATTGAACTGAACGTGGGCTAGAAGGAAGCCCAACCCAATGATTGAACAGAATACGGAACGAATGGCATTGGCATGTCGTTTCTGGAGAAATGTTTCCTAAATATAGGGTCGCATTCCTTTTACAAAAAATATTTTTTAAGATAAATTTTATATTTTTAATTTTTTAAATTTAGTTTTTTTTTATTTTTATAAAAATAGATAAATAAATATTTTTTTAAATAAGTTTTAAAAAAATTATTTATAAAAAATTAAGTTAATTAAATAAAAAAATTCAAAATCCCAGCACCAGTTGTCGTTGACCCCCAGCTGAACCGCCATTTCTCCTCCTCTCCGACCATTCCCGCATATGAATTTGATTGTATTTGGATCTCCTCAAATTTCCCACTCTAATATTCCCAACAGGCAACCGCAGGGTTATGTCCCTTGTGTATCTCTCCACGATTTGGATGCCTTCTCTCGATTCCTCTGATTCTTGACAGGAAAGCAAGAGGGGGATGAGCGAGAGTTAATCTAGGTACATTAATTTCGTTTTTTGAACCATTGTATTCGATCTGCGGACCTTCTATTCAGGAAAGAAGGTGCAGTAATAAATTCCTTTAGCAATGCTATTTTGTTGCACAACAAAGTAATGTCATTGTTAAGATAGGATTTGAAATTTCAGCCATGGAACCCAAATCACCTTCCAAATATAAGCTTTCGATTATGGGTTTCCCGTGGTATAAAAGTTACTTGAGAATATTTGTAGCTAGTAGTCTAGTGATTTTGCTATTTTTGGCTATTGGATTTTTTGCATTTAAGTGGAATAAAAAAGCTCAAGATTTAGTTGAAAGAGATTATTATACGGTTGTTGTGGATTGTGGAAGCACTGGAACGCGAGTGAATGTATATAAGTGGAAAACAAGAAGTTTAGATTGCTGGGATTTGCCTATTTTGGTTCATTCTTACCCTAACAATTCAAATGAGAGTCTGCTTTCAACAAGTTCTTGTAAGTATCACTGTCTGCAGACTGAGCCGGGTTTAGATAAGTTTGTTGGTAATGCTACGGGAGTGATAGTATCACTGGAACCGTTGATTGTGCGGGCAGAAAAGTGGGTTCCTATTGAAAGACATGGAGATACTCCTATTTTTGTTCTAGCTACTGCTGGATTGAGGAGGTTGTCAACTGAGGATGCTAGGCGGGTTCTGGATGATGTGGAGCATGTTCTGATGAAACACCCATTTGTTTATAGGAGAAATTGGATAAGGATCCTAAGTGGGAAAGAAGAAGCTTATTACGGTTGGGTGGCTTTGAACTATAAGATGGGGATTTTGGGGAATTCATCACAAAGGGCGACATTGGGACTTCTAGATTTGGGGGGTTCATCGTTGCAGGTTGTCGCGGAAGTACATGGTGGAGCAAGAGATGATATGCACTTGATAAGAATGAAGATTGGCTTAGTTGAACATCAGATTTTAGTGTATTCATTGCCATTATTTGGTTTGAATGAAGCATTTGATAGAACTGTTGCCATGCTCAGTCGATTGCAGCCAGCTAAAGGAAGTATTGATTATGGATCCAGAATCAGGCATCCTTGTCTAGGTTTTGATTTTATGGAAAGGTACACTTGCCATGCTTGTGATCAGCACAATATCACTTATGAAAACAATTTTACAAAAAAGAACAAAAGTGAATATACTTATTTGGTTGGAGACCCAGATTGGGAGCAGTGCAAAGGAATTGCCAGGGCTTTTGCTATCAATTCAAGCAGTTCAGATTTATCACAATCAAAAGCTGGTACATATTGCACACCAAGCCCGCCTTCTTACAGTGGTGTGTTCAAAAATTTCTCTTACACTCGAATTTTTGTCTGAATTGCATCTTTAACTCTTGGTCTATAAATCTGCTTGATCCTCTGGTTCTAAATTTTTTTTGAGGATGGTATTTAGGGTTCCTTAGGCATATTTCTGAAGATTCCACATTGTGGATATGGATTATGTTAGTCTAGGCAATACGATATGAGTTGTTAGGCATATAGTTCATATAGATTCATAAATTTGCACTTAAAATTCGCAAGCTTTTTCCAGCATCCGTGGCATGATATCAAATTAAGGAGAACATACTAAAATCTGAGTTTTTCTTGGTATATTTTTGCCAACATTGAGCTGTTAACATCAGATGATGTAGCTTCTTCCCAGTTCATTCCTGTCAATACAGTAACTATTTGTTTGGATACCTAATAGGTTTATGATTAGTATAGTTTGCCCTTTTCTCATTGAAGAATCGTGTAAACTTTCAGAAGTTCTTAATTGCAACCTTTTTTATTTGTTTCTGCAGGTGGCAACATTCTTAATTTGACAGCTGGCGTCCTCCCAATTGGACGCTTTCATGCTTTTATAACATATTAAATCTGGCCCCAAAAGCAAATTTGAGTAAGATTTGGGAGAAAGGGGAGCAGTTGTGTTCAAAATCATGGGGTGGCTTGAGCAACATTTCTGGAAACCAAAATTACTTAGGACAATATTGTTTCTGGGTTCCTTATATGGTCTCGCTCATTGAGGATGCTTTGTGTCTTGGGGATACAGAAATAATATTTGGTCCTGGGGATATTTCTTGGACTTTAGGAGCTGCATTAGTTGAAGGGATTACCAGCAAAACATTTCGAAGACTTGCACTGCATCCGTGCAAGGTCTGGAAGTCGTATATTCTCCAGTATCTGTTTTTCTTCTACTTCTATGTCTCTTATTTATTGTTTACTGTAGTCAAATCAAGCTGCCCATGCTGGGAAAGAAGGTTCCTACTGTTGGACCATCTTTGCCATCTTACCTTTGTCCGAAACATCGACCAAACTAATATTTGATCGCAGCTGTGTTGAGCGCAGAAACTGGATTTTGTACAATTCACAGATTCATTCATTCTTTTAGATGAGGGATATCAATGAATGCAGGTACACGTGTAGAGGATTCTGAAAATTGTTACTAATATTTGTCAGCTTTCTTTGTATTTTGAGAATGCTTGAGTAATGCTTGTTTTTTACCCGAGTGTAAGCAGGGGCATTAGTTGAAAAATAATAAAGATATTGGGCAACCTTGTTATGGATTCTTGTCATGTAAGAGCTAAAGAACATGAGATCGCATAATACACCAGCTGCGTCAAGTGTGTAAGAGGCATTCCATGTTTCTCGCAAATGAACAAACAAGCAATAGTTCTTTAGTAAGCGTTTAAAAATCCTGGAAATTATCAGGAAGTCCTAAAATGAATTCACTTTAGGAAGCGGCTTTGCAGGAAATTTGATCATAAAACTTCTATTCACCTTTTTCTTCTGGAAAGTGTCAACCAGCCCTGTTATACAGCATTTGTTATCCACTGCACCGAGCCACTGGGCATAACCACACATATAGAAATACGTTTTGTACTAATGCTTGTTTTGCGTCGTGATTCCTTCCAATAAGACTTTGCCACTCCGCTTATGCCTCAAGTACCGTGAAGTTTTGTTTTTGAAGCAAACATGAGAAGATAACTCCAGAGAGGATCTTTGATCTGCTCGTAGCCCACCAGTAGTTCCTTTTTTTAAAAAAAAAATAATAATAATAATAACAAAAACTATTATGGGCTGTAAGCCACTTCTATAACCAAATAGATTGAGAGAAAATCAGTAGTCTTCTGCGTGCTTGCAGAGGATCAGACGGGAATTTTAAAGCTGATTTAGAAAAGATTCAACAGACGAAGTATACATCTATCTATTCCTAGTTAATTGCATTTTCTTCCTGGATAAAACTAAAAAACAGCCTGCGCATGGAAATAGATGCTTGTGTACATCCGTTGCAGGAACTGGAGATCTTGCACATATCTACATCATTCGTTGCATATTTGTGTTATGATTTTGATTCTATGTTCTTTTCTGTTACTTATTTATGCCATTGCATCAAGTTGACATCCAAAACCAGAATTTATTATAAATGCATAAGCTGCTGAACAGAAATACAACGAGTAACGAGTTTCAGGTTCTACATAGGCATGGTTAGATATGCACATAAGGATAACACACTTAACTAACTGCACTTTTATCGTTTACTGGCTTCTTGAACCATTGCTTCAATAACACTTCAGTAAGTTGCTAGTTTACTGTATCCATGACCAACGAGGCCAGTTGGATTGATGTCTGCCCACACTTCATTGACACGTCCAATGAAACGGAATGGAGGATCATACTGAGCAATGGAGTAGGCATAATTACTATCTGCGCGAGTTCTGTTAACCCATGGAGAGCTTCTCAAGCTGACAGCAAGCTTTTCTGCTTCTTGTATAATGTTATCATCCTTTGCAAACCCTGAGAACGTGCTTACTGCAATATAATGACTTTTCGACACGTATGGCTTCACGTGCAGTTCTCGGAGGGGGACAGGTGGGTCAGCTTGGAATTTCACCGGCAAGTAAAATAGAACAGAGTAGGCTGATGATTGGAATGGGCCTGCGCCTGGGACTATACTAGTCACAACAGGGGCTGTCATTGGAACTCTACTCCAATTTAGATTTGCACCTTGAGAATACTGGAACAACCTGAGAAGAGAACAACAGGATAAATCTGAATGCATCAAATATACCTTGCTGCATGGAAAAGTGAATCTCCAAAGTTTGTCTTACATCCATAAAGTATGCATAAAGCTATACTATACAGTAAATATTCTTTTTAAATATACCAATCCTATGATGCCGCTTGTAAACACCTGTCATCTCATAGCTGTTTCCAAAGTCCACCATCTTTCAAAAATCAAAGCGAGCCATAGTTGTTTACCTTCAAAATGATCCAATCTACGCGAAAAGGGGAGACACAGTTGCTTATATGAAATCAAGCAAGCTGAAACTGTGACTTCCTTTATGCATCAACATAAGCATTGTGCCACTACAGCCACCCACTTATTGTTTTTACCAGAAATCCTACTTAGTTAAAGGGAAGATAAATGCCAGTTTTGCAAGCTAGCGAGAGACGATATTGAACCGCTAACATGCAAAGTTAGAATCCTTATCCTGATCAGATTAAATTATCTAGTCTGATGGAACTGGCTTCTAAATATTCACTACAAAGAAAGGACAGCAAAAAATGGTCAATCTAAGAACCTCCACATAGAAGTTTCACTGAGAACCACTCATCTATATCTTACAAGAGAATCAACTGGTCAGCCCTTAAGGAAATGTATAGTACACCTTACAAACAAAAACCATTTTTAATATGCACAATCATAAATGTGGAACGACAGAAAAAAAATGAAGGAACAATACAATTGATTAAGGAATGGATATTACTCGATGGTGCAACAAAGTTTTGCTTTGAAGATCAAATTGAGAAACATAAGTCGTATTCCAAGCATAAAAATAAAAAATTTATCATCTGGATACAGATAATTGAGAAAGATCAAGGAATATGAATTCCATTCATATACAGTTGTAATAAAATCCAAAAAGAAAAAAAAATTCCCACTATGTAAAGAAAGCATAACAAAGCTTGCTTTTTTAGAAATTCACCTCAAATTAATCACTCTAGCCTTTTCATTTTTCAAATATTTTCTCTTTTTCTTCCCAGATAAGATAATAATTGCAAATTTTGGTTCTCTGGTTTTCCTACAGCTTTATATAATAGTTGTGCTAAACTAATTCTTTATCTTACGACCGTGAACAGGAAGCCCATATTCTGTTCGTAATAACAAAAAAGAAGAGAAAGAACAAACGACTTTAAAATACTGATTCCATTTATTTTCCTATGGTGAAATGTCGAATCCCAGGAAACCCAGTAAAAAAAAAAATCATATCTCAACCGAACATCAAAATTAAAAGATAATTTCTTGATACGTGGGAGTTCACCTGTGAAAGCCATCCAAGGTAGCCTTTTCGAAGGAGATTTCACTAACAGGGGCAGCCATCCATGTGGATTCTGTGTATAATCGGACCTCAAAATCTGATTCTGAGTGTACTACCTCGTAGACGGGTTTCTCAAACGCGTAGCCTTCCACCAGCAAACACAACAAAGGCAACAGTAGAATCAAGAACCTTGCTTTCTCCATCTTTTCCTTGCTGACAGAGGTTGCTCTCCCAGGAAACAAAGTGTGTGTATAAATAATTAATAGATCATTTCTTTGTTGAATTTACTATTTTCTCCCTTAATTAATTCACAAGAGGTCGAAAGATAGGTCATTGGGGCCGTTTGGCACCGGAAAAAACGATTTTGAAAAAAAGTTAATTTTTAATTTTTTGAATTTTAAAAACTAATTTTAAAGAACATATATAAATATAGGTTAATACATATTTGTTACAAATTGTTACTAAAATTTTTTGAAGAAAGATATTAAAATTTTTAATTGTTATAGATTCACATCAAAAAGTTTTAGAAATATTATTTTTTAGAAGTTTCAAAAATATTGTAATTTGGTATTTGAAATCAATTTCTGGTGTCGGAATGTTAAATTGACAATATCATATTATGTAAACTTTCGCATCAGTATTTTTGCTATAAATAATGTCTGAAAAAATGACATCATTAGTAATATTTAAATATTAAAAGCTCATAAATCATATTTCAAATTGCTAATGATATTATTTTTGCAAGCATTTTTTGTGGCAAAAAAAAGTGAGGTAGAAATTTATATGACATGTTATTGCCAATTTGATATTCTAGTACCAAAAATTGACTTCAATATTAAAATTGTAATATTTTTAAAAATTTTAGTATCGAAAAGTTTTCTATCTTGTAAAAAATTAAAAAAATCAATTAAATAAATAATTTTTTTAAAGGAATCAAAGCCGACTTTTTTTAGACACCAAACACCAATTCTAAATGGGCTTTCAGCCTTTCATTTTATTGATAAAATATTAATTTATATTTTCTATATACTATAGTAATTTGGAAAATTTGTAACCTTATAAAATATGTGGTCACCACCGGCATTATAATGACGTTTTGGTGCTATACTACTAGATTTTCATGTTAAGCGAATAATTAATTATAATGTAATATTGAAAATTCTTAAATAAACTTAATATATAAACCAATTTAATCGTGTAATGACATATTTGTAGATTTATTATTGTTATATTCAAATTCATTAATATAAATAAAATAATTAAATGCATGTCAATATTTTATTAAATTAGTATATAGATGACTTGATATACTGACTCTAACTAATAATTTATATGTAATATTATTCTTTTTATTTTTTCCTTTTTGGCATGCATACAATGATGCAATCCAAAACTGTCTAAAATATCTTCTAACCTTATTGAATATGTGGTCACGACCAGTACTATAATTTATAATGATGTTATGGTGCCATATATATTACTACATTTTTCCTTTTTGTTCTTTTTAACTTTATGTATGTGAATGATTTTAAATGTAATATCGATATCTTATTAAATTAGTATATAGATGACATGATATACTAACTCTAACTAATAATTTATATGTAATATTATTCTTTTTTTTTTCCTTTTTTGCATGCATACAATGATGCAATCCAAAACTGTCTGAAATATCTTCTAACCTTATTGAATATGTGGTCATGACCAGTACTACGAATTTATAATGATGTTTTGGTGCCATATATATTACTACATTTGTTTTTCCTTTTTGTTCTTTTTTACTTTATGTATGTGAATGATTTTAGATGTAACGTTATTCTTCTTTTCTGGATGCATATCAATGCCAATTAGGATCTATGCAAATTTTCTAATTCTAGAAAGTCAATGATATTACCAGCAATTGAGTGTTAAATCTATAGAAGGATTGATGATCCAAATGCCAAATCTTTATAGTTATTGCTCTTCAAAAGGAAATTTATCTAGAAAATGATATGGGTTTTCCGCCTGTTACATTGGTGATCAATGACGATACAGTGTTCAATAATTTTAAATAAACTGCCTATGATTCTAACCTGAATTTTAACATATTCTTCTTTCTTCCGCATCAGCTGTTTTGTTTACACAATTGAATGTTCTCCTGTCAGGGACTGGAAATCTCTTTTCACTGCTATTGGCCTTCTAGAAAAGCTATTTCCGCGTTCTGCCAACGGTGAAATGCCATCAGATTGTCATAGATTGCAAGGCATAACACTGAAATACAAGAGTCATAGATTGCTTTCTGAGTTACTCCCCCATTCAGCTGATTGTCAATACTATAACTCCATTTCCAAACCAACTGGAGGTTTGAATGCTCTCAATCTCTGAAATTTGGTGGCGCAGTTTCTTTTGTAAAATATTCCTTCCTGACCGTTTCCGCAGAGCAAAATCTCACCTTCCCAAATAAATAAAAAGTTGAGATAAATAAGCACACAGACAGCAGAAGAGCAGAAATCCAGAATAACCATAGAATCAAGGAGTCAAAGAGCTGTAGAATGTCACCACATATAGGCTTCCAATTAAAGTTTCTTCTTTCTAATCTATTTTTCGGATCTCACAAAGAAACATGGAAAAAGGAAGATGGAATTCGGAAGAAAATTGTCAGCACTTAAGCCTCAAAAATTTACTGAACTAGAATGAGACTGATTAAAGCTCTAGCACCTAAAGTGATAATGTAAAAAGGAAATTTTTGGGTGTTATAATTATAAGTTATATTTATGCTTAAGACGAGTTAAAACACAATCCAAACATAGGTTTAAGGGGAAATATCACATTTGAGGCATGAACAAATGATAAAGTGATGCCGTGATAACTGATGACTAAACTTAGGTCATGTGCATCTAAATCAGGGAAACTTTGCTTGAAGGGACTTGTCTATGGTTGGCCATATAAAGACATTCATATGTGGCATTATTGTGAAAATTCCCATGCTTAGTAGAGACGAGGGCTATATTTCAATTAGAAAAGTAATTTACCTTTTTATCAGAAGACTCAAGTCAATAATGTAACAAAATATCAATCGCTAAATAAGCCATGCTTATTAACATATTCATGACAGAAACCACCATATTGATTCATAAAGAATTTTTGTATGGCTAAACTTAAAATATTTGTTTCAAAAAGATGACCCCTCTTTTCTGGGAGAAGAGAAAATGTGAAGTATACACTAGAATCTGATGCAAAACAGCAAAAAGAATAGCAAAAAAACTCAACACGGACACAAGAATAAGGTGAGGAACACTACTGAAAATCTCTATATTGATGGAAAATGGAATATTACAATAGCTGGAGCAAATAACTAACAAGAAACAAAAGAGAACCTCTGTGAGAATCACCCACAGCGCAGGGAATATCCCCAACCTTCTGCCAAACAGCAAAAGATCCCAAAATACAGCCAAAATAACAACCTCCTAGACTTGCTCCCCTTTCCCCCTTTTATAAGCGAACATTAGTACCACAAAGACCTAGCACCCCCTAACCAAAACCCTAAACAGACATATTCTAGAATTTTCACACCAATAAACTCTAAATCCTAGCATTTACCAATCAGAATCACTCTTTAGGCATGCATAATATCAGGAATCTAGGATGACTAGAGTGCACCATAAAAATGTCTTCAAACAAGAAAAGTTCTTTACTGCAACAAAATGCAAGTGAAGGGCTTCGTGCTTTCTACTTGTTTGAGTATTCAGTTTTTACTTGTATATAAATAATTTGTCACTCTTCCTGAATAAAACAAAATAACCCATGCCTAATTGTAGATGGTAAGGGTAGTGATCATAAGCTCAACTTTATTTTTTCTCCTCTTCTTCTGAGAAAAAAAAAGAAAGAAAAGCACATGGCATATTTTAATTGGGAAGTTCCTGTGAGAATTCAGATCTGGAGACTTTTGACCATACCTATCATAGTAACGATGCACGTCAAACATCTATCCAGTAACCTAAATATGTGTATGCCTTGCAAGCAATGACCACTTTGCATATCAATCAACAAACTAAAGATGAGAGTTGCAACAAATAAGAAGTACTAGAAATGCAAATGAAAAGATGTATGCCTTGATCCAAAATGTACAAAAGCAAATTAACTGAGATATTTCAACTTAAATAGTTAGCAAAAGATCATACCAGAGAAGCATATGATTTTAACAAAGGCTTGGCTAACTGCCAAAATGGCCTAAATATGAAAGGAGCATCCACAAAGAGGACTTCGCCCAACCGACTTGGATAATAGTAGTAAAACACGTCAAACTGCCAAAATTAATATTAATACATTAACCCAATTGTCCTTGATATGATTACCAGACATCTATGCCACAATAATTTTTCAATAATGCATGAAACAAGAAAAAATCAAATTATGATTCTTCGGTAACACTATGAGAAGGAAGATTGTGATGCAAATATACTCCTTTTTTTTTTCCAGATACCTATGCTGGCAGCATCAGCAATAAGACACACTAGATAATATGCAACTATGTAAAAATCAAGCAAAGAAGTATCCATCTGATGCAATTAAGATGTACTACTGCTAAGATTTCATGCTTCCTTTAGGGCACAAGAAAAAGACGTTGGTTCAATGGGCTTAGTGAATTGACAAATTTGTAAAATGTATAAAGTATAACCCTATAACTTTGTTGCCATTTTAGGAAAGAAAAAAAATGGTATAATGACTATAACAGCAAGAAAAAAACAGATTTTGCATGCCACTGTGCATCCAAAATCAGCTTCTAAGTTTGAAAATTACCACAAAAGTCAAAAATTTGAGATCTGCATTTTCAGTACTAAAGTCCCTGAGATCAAATACTCCAAGTATTTGCTCTTTCCTGGATGGAAGCTTTGCTAAAGCCTTCTCTACTAGAAAGACACACAGCTTCTCATTCTCAACAGGATCATGCATCTGATATCATTCATTTTATACTTATTGTTAGAGTCCATGCCAGCAGCAAATAAGTTAAGGAAAATTCAAATTAATCATCGTTTGAATTTATAAAAAAAAAAAAAAATGAAAGAAAACAAGGTTATGAGATTTTACAGTATCCAACAGCCATCAAAATAATGTCATTAAGAAATATCATTAGAAGCTGGAGAACAAGTTGCAAGAGCATAATCATAATATAGAGTGCTGCTGACTTCATAAACTCATAAATCTATAATATACTAATTAAAATATAAGACATTTTGGAATTTCGTTAGTAAACCTCCAACTAGTTTGGAGATTCACTAGCAAAATCTAACTAGTTTGGAACTGAGGATTACTTGAAATGAATGGACCAAACTGATGATCTATAAAAGGAGAAAAACTATTCCTATTATCTTGGCAATCTTAATCTGCAATCCCCATTCATGAGGTCAGGACAAAGGTTCCAAGTATTTGGTGTAGGAAATGCAGCCATGTCAATTCAGATTTTGTAATAGTTTAACATATACACAGAGTAAAAGTTGCTGCTTTCTTTCTGGCTACAGGGACAGCTTTAACTGTATAGTGTATTTATATGGAAACTCATCTAATTAGATAAAAGTTTTCTAAGACAGGCAATAGATTGGTAGAATGAGAAAAGGAGTACTTTACATCAGGAAAATGCTTGGCAGGCACCACTACAAGCACTGGTCTGCCATAGACATCGAGAAAGTCATGTACGAAGCTTTTTCCTGTCTCCGCTACAACTTTCACAGACTCTTCAGTTAATTCAGAGACTCTAAATTCTTGTCGCCATTTCTAATTAGTGAAGGAAAAGCACACCAAGGTGACAAGTAAGAAAAGAGTGTAATTACAGCCAATACAACAACTTCAATTTTATAATTTAGACAAATTTAGGCTTTTACCATTCTATGAATAAACCATTCAAAAGCAGCAGAATCAAACTAGTACACCTGTATTAAAATATCAGCATTCTGAAAAAAATGAGATAGTTGAGGATACAATGGCCTTGGTCAATTTTGTAACAGCTCCTTCAACTGAAAATTTACGGTCTTTTAGAAACCAAAAGATCATGTCTTCATCATCTCTTCCATTTTTGCCAACTGGGAGATTAGGATACTCCTTTTCAAGCTTATGCTTTACTTCTAAAACTAGCTGCCAGAGAGAAAGAGTGGGATATAAAGATAAATCATGAAAAAATTGCAAAGGCAAAACATAAGCATACCATATTCTTTTAGCTGCCTTTGCAACTAATTAGTTTCCAAACAGAAAATGTTGCTTTGTTTCTTCACCAATTTTTGCTTTCCAAAGAAAACCAAATAATAAACTGCTAGAGTTGTAATTCAAACCAACCTATTCTTGATAAACGAATATTTTGTTGAAGACAATAAAGTTTTATTCCTAGTTGTGCGCCATAAAAGTTCAGAATTTCCGTTCTTTTCCTTGGCGTTTCACAGCAACCAAACAGGCAACAAAAGAGTGTAACCCAAAGAAGAAGTGAAAAGAGTTACCTTACGAGACTGACTTGGGTCTAAACTACAATTCTGAACTGCGAAATTGCATTTTCTGGAGGCAGTTTTAATCAAATTGATGGGAGCAATTAATGGGCGTCCTAGATTGTGGTAAGTGCGAAGCGCCATTTTCTCAAGAAATTCACTGGTTGATTCCCGTTCCTTACAGGTTGAAGCTAGAAAATGCAATTGGTGGTGTTCCTTTCGTGCACGTTTATTTCCCGGGAAATGGCTGGAAATGAAAACCGGCACAGGTCGAGGTTGGTGCAGAAAATGGGGAAGGATGTCGTTTCGTTTCCAGATCTCGCAATCAGATTGTGCCAACTTGTTGGACTTTCGAGCTTTAACTCTTGGGCCCAATTGGGCCTTAGTAAGACTTCCTCTTCGGAGTTTTGGGCTTAATAATTTTATAATGAGAATTTTACATAAATAGAAGAAAGCTCTACTTTATTTACAGAAACTCTGCCACTAAATTTTTTTCCAAAAAATAATCTTCATTTTTTCAAATTTGGGAATCTAGAATATCGCGTTATAATCTCTTGCATTCAACTCTTTTTTCCGATCTTGTTTCTTCTTCAAATTACTATATAAATCAATCAAACTCGCGTCCTAATCATCTTACAACCAGAAATCCGATATCATTTTTTGAATTCCTAATCACAACCAAAAATCTATTCTTCATCTACTACAGCAAATCGCGATTTCATTTGATTATTTTTTGCGATTATTGATTACAACAACACAACAATTTATGTTTAATTTTATTTGTAGTACACATTGAATGAATCAAATAACAACCAATAAATTCTGCATTCACTAATCATATTACAATATCTACTCTAAAATCGTAATAAGATATGTGGTATACAACTACTCTTCTTAGTTCAGTCCCTCCCTTTAACTTCTTTTACAAAGTAAACAAAGCACTGACCATTAAGGAGGAAGACAAAAATGATTTTTAGTTAAGGTTGAAGAGGTGGCTGTTGATTCAACTTCCATGATCTTTCTTCTTCTTCTATTCCTTCAATGTTCATTTTGATTTTTTATTTTAAATCTT
Organism: Balakata baccata; assembly: GCA_949630135.1. NCBI lineage: Eukaryota > Viridiplantae > Streptophyta > Magnoliopsida > Malpighiales > Euphorbiaceae > Balakata > Balakata baccata. The sequence continues at coordinate 10,584 of CATIWF010154678.1, read as the reverse complement.
TTTTTTTAAATGGATTTAAATAGATTTCGATTCTTATTTAGTTGAGTTTTCATTGATTCATTACTGTTTGCTGGGTAATTTGTTTATTCAATCGTCATTTGTCTGTATTGTTGATGATTTTTTTTTGTGAAAATCATTAAGATATCCTTAAGGTATACCCAAAGTATAACATAGATATTCTCATATAATTTCCAAAGGTATACCAAAGTATCCCCAAGATATACCCAAGGTCTTCCTGAGAAATTCCTTCCACAAAATTCTTAAGAAATTCCCAAAGTATCCCAAAAGTATATTCGAGATATTCTCATAAAATTTTCAAAAGTATGCCTAAGTATCCTTAATGTATACCTAAGATATTCCTAAAGAATTACTCTCAGGGAATTTTTTAAGAATTCTCAAAGTATATCAAAAGTATTTCCAAGGTATTTCTAAGAAATTCCTGAGGTATACCCAAAATATCTCCAAGGTATATCCAAGGTATTCCAAAAAGTATATCAAACTGTTTATTTGAAATTTTACGATATTTTGAATTTCAATTGAATTATGTTCTTCTTGTTCTTATTTTTTAATGATTTAATTATTCTTGTTCTTATTCGTTTGTTAGTTTTTGTGAAATTGGACTCAAATATGCCCAAAATATACTAAAAGTATGACAAAGATATACCAGTTGGGTATATTTTGGAGTGATTTTGAAATTTATGTACAATTGTAATTATTGAAAGTATTTTTCTAGTAAAATTGAAAAAAACATTAATGGAAAGTAAAAGTGTAAGTATTTCTCCTTTTTATCGTATTTATGAAAAATTCCCTAAGTTTTAGTTTAATAGCATTATAAAAAATTATAGCCTCCTTTTTTTTTTCATTTTTTTTTTTCATTCTTTTTCAGGCCATCATTTTCCTTAAACACATAAGGTATTTTTTATCATTATTGATCTAAAATCACCTATCTATATTTTTTTTATCAATTTATTACTAAAATAAGTAGTTATTCTACATATATCTAGTTTCTATTTTTTTTTTGTGATTTCGTTGTTATCTTGTTGCAGCATTTAGTTTTATCACCTTATTACAAAATTTTATTTCTGTCTTATTGTAGCGTTTTTGTGTGTGAGAGATTCAGACAGACAAAACATATTCGATTCAAAATCAAATTATAATCATAAGTATGTTGCATAACCGAAATTATAGGTATTTTAGTCACTATAGTATTATCAAATTTGTAAGTTTAATTGAGCCGATTTATTATGTTATTAATCTGAGTGCTGTAAATTTTTTCATTGTTTTATCCTCTAGATTTTACCGAATTTGTATATATTTTTATCGATGTATTGCTAGTTTGAATTAATAAAATTATTTTATGATGTCTCAAACTCTAATATTCAGTCGGATTACTTATATAAAAGGAAATTATTTATATATTGACTTTCGTAAAAAAAAATTTATATATGTATATAGTTTATTTTGACGGAAAAACCTATGCACATGTGATACGCAAATCATCTAAAAGATAGATTTTTTAAATTTTGTCCTCCATTTTTTCACGAGGACAACATCATCATCACCATCATCATCTTATAGCCACCACAGCAAAGTAATTCACAGAAACGGAGAAACCTACCTTTTTCCAACAGATTTAACAGAACCAGTCCTTTCATGCATTGGCAATACAAGGGAAGTGCAGGTGACAAGTTTTAGTGGATATTCTCTATTTTTCTGACCCACAAATAAAATGTCTCTTATATATATGCTTATTGTATGACAAAATTTTGTTGCCTGCCAATATCATAAAGAGCCAAATATATACAAAATTGTTAGTTTCTGGCTTGTCTTTAAAGTTCTTGATCTTGTCGTCCTTTAATGGGGTTTCTTCATTGTTTGATGAACTTACAAATTAATGCATTTGTTCATGCAGCTAATCATAAAATTCTTTAAGCAATTGAGTGAAAAGCAAAAGTTATATAATTGGATTTCTCTTCTCAAAAAACTTCACTTTTTTTTTCACTTAATTATGCATTGGTTATACATATATTATTATTTTTCTTGAAAGAAGAAAAGGATAAGTATCATATCCATTTATGCCGAAAGTTTTTAGATAAATTAAATTTACTGTGTCATTTATATAATAATTCAATTATATATTAATATACATTTGATTGTTTTATTTTTATTAGTTAAAGTAAATATATAGATGTCATTTAATGATTCAATTAGTCTATAAATAATACAGTAGAATTAATCTATCTAAGAATTTATCCCACTGCACTTTAGATCCTTTTTCTGTTAATATGTTCATTGGCTGTGAAGAAATCCTTTAACTACCCACTAAGCTATTCCTTTCACATTCCAATGATTCTGCTTTTTTATTACTTTTCAAGTGGTCACTTCAATAAGGATTTCAATTCTTCTTTAGTTTCTACTTTGCACCAGAGAAATCATTTCTTGGGCATACACAGAGGAATAAGCTGAAATTAATGTAATTTGATGAAGAAAATTATCACTGTCATCAATTTTCATGCCCTTTGTTTGCAAGGAGAAGAAATAATTAAGATAATCATCAAAACTTATCCATATAAATTGTACTGGATAAAGTATTTCTTTTGGTGATAAATCCATAGTCTATCAGTTATATATTAACAGATTGAGATTAATTATACTCGTACGGAATAAAATTTTAAAGAATAATAAAATATTATCTCATGAGTTTTAAACTAATTGCATACTTATATTTAAACTTCAAATTTATAGTTAAACTGAAAAAGTTTCGTTTCAATTTATTCATATGATATTGAATTGCTGCATAAAGTACTTTAATTAATTTCAAGAAAATGTTACTATGATTGAGGTGATTTGTTTCTGTATTACCGTACCTAGAGTTGAAAAAAAATCTGTTTTATATTAATATCTAAATTCAGTTCAGATACCACTAACAAATAGATGATCAAGCAGTTGAGTTCAATTTTTTTTGTGTAAGTATTTTCAAAATGTAAGTTATGTGTCATGGGTAAGTGATGGTTGTTACGAGCTCCTAACAAGTTCCAAAAAGTAAGTCTCTATCATGTTCTTGATGAATTGCAAAGTTGAAGCGTCACTAGATCGTGATGAACGTCACGAGGTCGTGACACATATAGGTGGCTTATACTCTGTCGCAGTCGTGACGGGTATCGCAAGATCGTGACGCATATGGTTGGCTTAAGTTTTATCACGAGGTCTTGATTAGACCTGCCTGCGATTTTAGCTTGCATTGGCTTGGCTTTTGTCACGAGGTGGTGACGGGAGTTGCGAGGTCGCGTCGACAGTTTGCAATTAAATTCTTTTTTTCAACTAGAACTCTATTAGATAAGATTCAATTTAGATATATATAACATAATCAACTATTCTAAACCTATTAGAAGTCCTCTTACTGTATTTTCACTATAAAATATCATATCAAAGACTAAGATTACTATATAATCTAAACATATTCAGCACTTTTCTCATACAGTTGTTTGCTTAGTTCAGAGATCACCATTAACAATGTACTCTTGTTGCTTCATTGTATCTTAAAGGGTAAATAAATTCACTTTTAGGAAAGTGACATCTTGATATACGCCTTGAAACCATTATTACACACCATCTCTCTAAATTCTCCCCAACATTGTGCACATTTTTAGTTGATATTGATCATAGAAAAATGTTATTTGTCCCAATATTTTTTATCTCAACTTATCCTAATTTGCATAAAAATATTTATACTTTTAATATAAATTGAATATAAATAAGTAGATGATTTTATGCAAATTAGAATAAAAAGAATTGGGATAAGTAATATTTCTCCATACATAATCTTAATGTATATGATAGATAAATTGTCGGTGATCAGGATGTAGTTATGAGGTCTCTATCATGCAATTTTTCGTTTTTGACTATCTTAGTCTTATCAAAGTTATCCCATCCACCATTGTCAAAGCATAAGGCATTGAAGCACATCATTTTTGCCTCTTGTAAATTTTCAAAATAGAAAATAATAAATATATATATATATATATATATATATATATATATATATATATATTAGGAATTTTTTTAAAAAGAATGTCAAATTATGAAACTCACTAAAAATTTCAAAAATTTGAAAAGGACTCAAATATTAGAATTGGCAATTCATGTCATGTTACTATTTATATCATTTAAATGTATTATTTTTATATTGTACAATCGTTTAACCGTTTATAAATTTATATACTTAAATATATTTACATGTCATTTAAATATATTATTTTATATTATATAATTATTTAAATGTATCTTTTCGTATTGTATAATCGTTTAAACATGTCGTTCCGTGTTGTATAAAATTTATTATATATTTTTAAATGTATTTAATTATGTCATAAATAGGTTAGACATGTTCGTATCATATCATGAAAAAATTCATATTATATCATGTCGTTTCAAAAATTATTAGCTTTACACTCAATGTCTCTCTTAGTTCTAATGTAGCTCCGTACCTTAATGTAGCCATTTGATGGTGTCTAGCAGTCTTTAAAAGGTTTTATACAGTGCAGCTTTTAGAAAGCTAGAAAATTGCTAAGCTTTTCTTTCTTAAAGAAAAAGATGGTGAAAAATCCCAAAAAAAAAAAAAAGGTTTAATCTTCACATTGAAAATAGATGAGCAATCTCCATCTGCAACCATGAAAGTAGGCACTAAGAAGGATTGTGGAAGTATTGATCATCAATTTGGCCATTATCAATAAGTGTAGATTCTTTTTTTGTACAATCCTATTGCTTTCTCCCCCCCATGTGCCTCGTCTTTACGTGGTTTGCTGTTGCTCTCATCAGTGTTGCCTGCTGCTGTTTCGAAAACTTCGATTCTTCCCTCCACAACACTTCGCTTCATTTTTCAAATTAAATTTATAGATTTTTAAATTCAAAAGCAACCTCTACGATAATTAGTAATTATATAGTTTTCAACTTTGTGTCAATTAAAAAAAAAATTAATTTTAAGAGACATTTTCATATTTATAATGTAAAAAGTAAATTATTTTATGGGCAAATAATATAAAAAATTCTGAACTTTGTCTATTTTTATAATTATATCAAATTCTATGAAAATTCTGTATAAATTATATAAATTTCTACTTTAATCAAATATAGTCTCAGTGAGTTGGAATCATACTCTGATTCTAGCTGGCACTGACATTGGCTGACATATTGTATAAAATCATAAGAAAAAAATGTCATATATCAGTTTACATAGCGCTAGTTAGGTTCGAAATCAGTTTCGAGATATTGAAACTAAATTTGTTACGAAAATGGAAATTCATATAATTTACACATAATTTTTGTAGAATTAGATATAATTGTAAAAATGGACAAAATGGAGAATTTTTTTTTTATGTTATTTGCCTTATTTTATTATGTGGCATCTATAATTTTATTGAATTCATGATAGGAAATATGGATATGACATAAAAATTCATAAAAATATGAATTTCTCTTATTTATATCCCTCTTTCCTCTTGATTGTGGGGATGAAATCTGTTCTCTGGAGTAACTTTACAAAGAAGCATAGCATGCTAGCTCCCACTTCTCATGCCTAACACAATCATTTTCACTGCCAGTTGCCAGTTGTTTTTGATGAGGGTGACTCTTAGTGGACCATTATATTATTAATCTTGAGAAATTTTCTTTTATTTCCTTGCAGAAAGGTTGGTGGGATAGGGAGAGATTAATTGTTAGTGGGTATTTGTGAAAAGAAGAGAGAAAATAAACAACATTATATTGGTAATACTTGAAAGAAACTATTTCTAAGTGGCAAACATTATATACCCCATGACCTAAAAAGGAAAAGGTGAATCAGGCTAAGGGCCCATATCTTAGTGTACCTACATTCCATGCCAAGCATATAATAAACAATTTCAAAGACAAACTTACATGGTATAAACTTCACTTTACCTTAGAGTAATACTTTTCCCATTTTCAATTACTTTACATTATCTTCTAGATTAATTATCTAATTATTAACTTAACATAAGCTCAAAGACTATTAGTCAGAAACATCATCATACACCTCTAATGAGACAAAAATTGAACTATTAATCCACATATAATGCGGCTTAATAGTGCATAGCGATGAGTAAAATCGAATCGATTCGGAGTTAAAATTTTCAAAAGAATGAAGAACCATTGCACACACAAAAGTAATGCATGGCTGGCTGAGACATACACACTAACACACTTAATTTAATTTAGAGAAATTTTTGGATAAATTCAGTTTATCATATTATTCGTAAACTAATCCAATTATATAAAAACTTGCATTTAATTATTTTATTCTTATTAATTGATGTGAATGTAACATGCATATTTATATAATTAGTTTATGAGTAATGTGGTTGACTGAGTCTATCTAACTATTTCTCTTGAATCTAACTGAGCATTACATCACATGCAGTAAACAGTGACTTCAATGGCATAAAATACAGACTGGGCTGGTGATTTAAGTTGGAAAGGTCCCAATGCATTAATATTGATGAGTGTTTCTTGGTGGAAATTAATTTAATTCCAGTTTTGGGGAAAGCAAAACATTGGCCTTAGTGATGATTCATTCTTTTGGTGGCCCAAGGACAAACTTTAGGTCCTGAGTTAGGTGGATGGGCCTATTTCAATGCGGTATATGGATATGGCAACTGTGTTTCTCTAAGGATCTTTAAGCTTGTTTTCCCAATCTATTAATCTAATTAATTATGTTTTCATCTTCTATGGAGTAGAAATAATTCCGCTCCTATTTTATTTTTAATAATTTCTATGGGTAAGTAATCATTTATTTATTTATTTTCAATCAATAGATAGCTTGATTAGTATTCTCATTCATGGGAATCAGAAAGATTTCAAATTTAAATTTCTTTGATACCATTTACTATACAAATAGATAACTATTTTGGTTATGTTGCGCAAGACTCACCGAACTTTCTAATAAAAAAAACCCCATATTCTCTTTGATAAAAACAAAATTGTAACCATTTATTTCCATTAAGTATTAGCATTCCTCTATATAATGCCTACAACATTTTCAACATTCTGATAAAAAAGTATCCATCTTTCAATTCTTTCCACTTTCTTAATAATATCTAATATATACTTTGGACCACCAATTGCAATCAGTAAATTAGACAATATAGCTTTGAGTGCCTAGAAAACAAAATAAAGTTAAGAGGCTGAAGGGAGAAAATAAGAATTTTAATTAACAGAAAATAAAAAGAGGGCACATGTCACATGGTTTTGCAGGTTTTATTGAAATTAGTTGGTCTAAACATACTTGATTATTATCAATAAATATGCATGTTAACCAAGTCAAGAAGGAATTGCACTGCATATAATTCATCATGATGGGCTCTTTAACACCATCATTATATTTGGCCCACCAATTTGCCAATTGAGATTTACATAATTTTTCCACTTCATGCTCATCTTACCACAATGGTATTAGAGACTTAAGAGTATATTTATACTCGTACACCAATATTTCTAAAGAGAAGAAATGTTACAAGAGAACAAAATACCAAAAGGAATTTTATGACTAAAAAAAAAAGAAGTAAATTTGATTTCCTTTTCCCCTCAAAAGTCACAATCTAACTAGAGAATTAAATGAGTGATAAGATAATAATTCAATATCAGAATCTAAATTATCAAATCTTTTTGCATTCTCAAAGTTTGAAATCAATCTCTCTGTCTCTCCCTATGTCATTAGATATACAAAAGTTTGTATAAAAGAGAGATAGATAAATTTCCTCTTTTGACCATGACTTAACCTGTAATGGTTAAAACTTGGAAAGTACATCTCTACCCATTCGGGTCTATTTTAATATGCTCGTGCCTGAAAGTTTCTTGTGTGTCAGACCACAAACCAAGACAATAGAATCTCTCTTCCAGTCTTTTATAGAGAGAAAGAGAGAGAGAGAGAGAGGGATTATTTATATTTTGGAAATGATCATAAGCTAGTGAACAAACAAGCTGTGCTTTCCTTTTTTTCTGGGATGGGGCTTCTGTTTTGTATGGATATGAAGTTAGATTCATTTCCATGGACAAAATTTAGGAATGAAAAATTTTGTATCCTTCACAGAAGAAGACAACACCAATGTATACAAGCACAACTTGTTTCAGCAAAACAAACAGCACAGAAAAAACACCAATATTCCAGCAAAATGGCTGCTTCTTCCTCTCTTACTATTCATACTTTCACACCTTTTTTTATTGCTATTTTACTAGTTTTTACTTCTTCTATTAGTCCTATCTTGTGCCTACAAGCTGTCTCAGATTCCGGTCACCGGCTGTCGGCCAATCAAACTTTCAGGCCAGGGAAAGAGATATTAAAACTAAAAAGAATTAATGCTTATCTTAAAAGGATCAACAAGCCTGCTCTCAAGACAATTCAGGTACTTCAATTTTCCTATTTCCAATTATGTTTTTTTCTTTTCTTTTTTTCCCTTGCTGTCTTCCTGTAGGTTTTAGTGATCTGAGTTCTTTATCCTTTTGCTTACAGAGCCCTGATGGTGACCAAATAGATTGTGTTTTATCTCATCTTCAACCAGCATTTGACCATCCAGAGCTTATTGGACAGAAACCATTGGTAAATTTTTTTTTTTTGTTTGTTTCTACAGAAAATGTTTCCGAGAATCTTTCTTGCCTTGCTCATTTCTAACTGGTATTTGAAATATTTATGATTTGGATCATCTTAAGGATCCACCTCAAAGGCCAAAAGGCAATGGAACCACAGAGACAGTGACAGAGAGCTATCAGCTGTGGACAAATTCTGGTGAATCATGCCCAGAAGGAACTGTTCCAATCAGGAGAACTACAGCAAAAGATGTATTAAGAGCAAGCTCTATAAGAAGATTTGGCAGAAAAGTTAGAAGACATGTAAGAAGAGATTCAACAGGCAGTGGTCATGAGGTTAGTAAATGGAAACCCAACACAATATTATCAAAAGCAGTTCTTAAGTTCTTCACCTGCAACAACTGAGAATGTGCTTACTGTAATCACAGTTGAGGAAAAATCTTTCAGATTCTTTTGTTTTTTGGCGTTTTTCTTATTATAAATCTCTTACACTCTTTTACTTGTATAGCTATTCCTAAACCCTCCATTAAAAAAGCTAGTTTTCATTAGAAAGGCGAATTTTCACTTTCACAGCAAATTTAACTGGTCAAATATGAGTTTAAGAAGAAAAGAAAAAAAGAACGAAAAATAGTGCAGGCATGGGGCAGACATAATTGTTGAAAAAAAAAAAAGTCTGGCTTAATTACAGAGTACTCTGACACATGTTATAAGCATTTATTTATAGGAGAAAAGAAGGCCAAAGGAACTTGCTATCATTGCTGAAAAATGTTACAGTTTGTTACAGATTCTTATATCAACACCTAAAATTGAGTATAACTTGTTATCATTGCAGCATGCAGTTCTGTTTGTTAATGGAGATCAATACTATGGAGCGAAGGCCAACATAAATGTATGGGCGCCTCGTGTAACTGATCAATATGAGTTTAGTTTGTCACAAATTTGGGTCATTTCTGGTTCTTTTGGCAATGATCTAAATACCATTGAAGCTGGTTGGCAGGCAAGACCTCCTATTTTTAGTAAAATTATGATAAAACTATGCTCATAATGATTTCTCTAATTTTGAATGGAATCAAACCTCTATATATCATTTTTAAGTCCCAATGTGATATTGTAGTGTGCCTAGAAAGTTAATATACTTTTATGTGCCTTAACAGAATAGCCCTGAGTTATATGGAGATAATTATCCAAGATTCTTTACTTATTGGACAGTAAGTCTTGTTATCATTGGTCCTTTAATTTTAACTTAAAGATTATATAAATAAGTAACAATGCTGATGGGTATTTATTTGCAGACTGATGCATACCAAGCTACAGGTTGCTACAACTTACTGTGTTCTGGGTTTGTACAAACTAACAATAAAATTGCCATTGGAGCAGCAATATCTCCAAGGTCAAACTACAATGGTAGACAATTCGATATCGGCTTAATGGTTTGGAAGGTAAACATATATTCTTATCAGCTTTTACTTGTTAAATTTAAGCTTTAAGATAGTTCTGTAGTTACTTGGGTGAATTCAAGCTTTAGTATAGTCTGCTTCATTTCATCAAAATTCAAAAGCTTAGACAAAGAAAACATCCAATCCCGTAACTATCTTGACTTAGTCGATTATGTTCTTAAAAGAGTGGTTGATTGATTAATAAATTTGACTAGAACACGTATCTTGGCCTTTTCTGGGTTCTTTTCCCTACTCGTCATTTTAAAATGCAAGATTCTCTCCATTTTTCTTGTCAAAGTGTTCCTGGATGTTGTCAACTTCTTGAAATGTATTCTATAATAAAGTAGGTTCTTTCATTGTTTGACTCTAACCGGCTTTGGGGTCTTAAATGTATTCTATAATAAAGTAGGTTCTTTGATTGTTTGACTCTAACCGGCTTTGGGGTCTTAAAAGTAAACAAACATTTTCTTCTTCTCTGCATTTTTGTCTTATTTTCTCATTTAGAAGAAATAACACACACAGTATATATATATATATATATATATATATATAT
>CATIWF010154677.1:0-19755 GCA_949630135.1 Balakata baccata | reverse complement strand
CTTGCCACTTTACTTGGGGTTTTGGCCTCATAATCTTTTTGTTAGAAACATAAGAGGAAGTGCAACAACAAATACAATCATGTGTAGTGGGTGCTTTCCTAGGTGCATGCCTCTTATACAAAAAGGCATGGTTGGCCCTTTGAGGTTTCCCTCTTAAGCCTAGTGAGCCTTTGCTACTTTTCTTTTGAGTAAGGGCTTTAGTGTGTGATTTGTTTTTAGCCTTAGAGGTACCTACCTCAATTGAGGAGGTTTGTGGTGTGGAAGCTTTTACAAAAGTAGTTCTAGATGTAGATGAAGATCATGCTCCATTAAAGCCTAAGCCATGTCTCACTAAGAGAGGTCTTTGAGATACAATAAGGGTATCCAAACTTTTCTTTTCTTTGTGGAATTTAGAAATAGAAGGTCTTAATTTGTCAACTTCATTTTTCAAAGTATTGTTTTCTTTTAATAAAGAAATGGTTGAGGGTTTAGATGAAAATTCATCTAATGACTTCTTAAGAAAAACATTAGAACTTTTTAGCTCTTCCATAACCTTTTTAAGGTTGGATAAATCATTCTTAAGTTTGGAGCTATTTTTCTAATGAAAATCAACTTTCTTTTTATATCTTTCTAATTCTAAACTCATGATTTCAATAAGATCATCATCATCATCATCACTAGTATTTAAAGTAAACAAGGAAAAAGTCAAAGTTACCTTATTAGAGTTGTCCTCTAAAGCCATGAAACACAAGTTGCCTATATCTTCTTGGCTCTCCTCATCATCACTTGATGTAGAATCATCCCATATAGCTTTGTGGCCTTTGTCTCCTCCATCCTTGTGAGACTTGCCCTTGTACATCTTGAGCGTTGGACATTCAGATTCGATGTGGCCTTTCTTCCCACATTCATAGCACTTCATCTCCTCTTTTTTCTTATTAAAGTTGGATGAGGAGCCTTTGAACTTTGAGGCCATTTGCTTGTAGTTTTTGATAGTCCCATATTTGTTGACTATCATTCTCTTTACTCTCCTAGATAGCATGACTATCTCTTCATTCTCTTCTTCACTTTCCCTATCATTACTAATAAGGTCCAAGTCTTGAACCTTTAAGGTCGTGCTTGCTGTAAGAGCAAGAGGCCTTTTCTTCTCTCTCTCTCTCTCCTTCAAGCTCCTTTTCCCTCATAAGAGCCATCTTATATGTTATAAGCTTGCTAATGAGCACATTGGTGGGAATGGTGCTCAAATCCTCATTGGCTTCTTCTATGCTCGCCACCCTTGATCCATAGTCCTTCATTTGAGGATTTTTAAGATCTTGTTATTTACATCTTCAGGACTTGTATGTCTTCCATATTTCATGTTATTGATAATGGAGAGTAGGTGGTTTGTCATATTGGTGATAGTCTTATTAGGCTTCATCTTGAAGAGTTCATACTCGTTCATTAGGAGTTGAATCTTCTTTGAACGAACTTGCTTTGTGCCTTCATGGTAGTTCTCTAAAGTCCTCTATATATTATAGGTAGTTGGACAATATTGAACTCTCCCACACTCTTCAAGAGAAAGAGAGTTTGCTAGGATGACCATAGCCTTCTGTTCTTGCCGTTTGCATTTTTGTGTGGTTCAGTTCACTCATCTCTTGGAAGAGGTTCATCTTCTCCTTTGGTGTTCTTCCTTGTTGGTGGTGTCCATTCCTTGCGAACATTATCCCATACATCAATCCCTTCACTATCCAAGTATGCCTCCATTCTAAACTTCCAATAGGCATAGTTTGACCCATCAAAGTAAGGTTTGAGGCTTTAGAATCCTTCTTGGGCCATTGTAGATCTTTGCTAGAGTTGATGAAGCTTGATTTCTAGACTTTACTTTAATACCAATTGTTGTCCAAACAATCGCCAAGAAGGGAGGGATGAATTGGTAGGAAAATAAAAATTCTTGCATACACAAGGAAGCTAAAAAGATATAAGAGATAAAAACACATATTTTATAGAGGTTCGGGTGTTACCTAACCCTACTCCTCTCTCCAATCTCAATTGGGTATTCACTAATCTAACCACTTAGATTTACAAGTGGAGTTTTAGCTAGCTCACTCCCAACTAGGTATTTTACTAAGGCTAACACTTAATCCAAAATTTTCCTTGTATTTTTATGGCTCACACAACAACCAATTCTTTATAACTTGGCTCACACTACCCAATTACAAGATAACCCAAGTGTTTGAAGGCTAACACTTGAACCCTTATACAAACAATTAATGAAGAAGGACTGAGAAAATAAATTGCAAGAGTTTTGGCATTTGGAAAGTAGTTAGTTGAATCAAATGGCCTTTTGGTAAGGTATTTATACTGATTACCCACCAATTAGCCATTACAAAGTAGTATCATAACTCTTTCTATCGTTCTAGTATTGATTATAGATATACAAATATGTTTAAATTAATAAAAATATTAGAATAAAAAGTTAAGAAAACATGGATGAATGCAAATGTTATCTTACCTCTCAATATATGGAAGTAGAATGAAATTTTTGTCTTATTGTTTTCTCACATTTGTTGGGTTTCTTGGCACGTATCACATACATAAGCACAATAAAATTTAAAAATTTTGAAAATCCAGAAGAACACCATATGGCACTCATAATAAATCATGCAAACAAATATAGTTTTACAACTTTTCAATTCTCTTGCCTTCAAGTGGGGTTGTAGTAAACCAAAACTTTCCAAACTTTGAGAAGTCTCTAATGGTATTAGCACGAAGAGGATGCAAGAAACCAATGATGATAACGGTTGATCAATCTCCCAAGGTGCTAGTATGGAAGATCAATCAAGAGAGAAGAAGGAAAATAATTCTCTAATTATTTCTCGCAAGTGTGTAGCTACTGTAATTTTAGTCTAAAGTATCATACATATATATAGGTTTCCAATTACCCTAAGGCATGAGGAAACCAAAATTAAGTAGGACTAGGTAAATGGGGGGAATGTGGGCCTAGCGAATATGTGTTATGTTGTGCACAGCCTAGCTCACTGGCCAACATTGCCCAAGCCCGCCAGTGCAGTGGCCCACCCTTAAGTAGCCCCACGACGGTGGCTCGCTCTCGCGATGCCCTTGTTACACTCATGGAACTTTTCCGCATCAATGACACTTTCTAACTTGATATTTTATATCTTTAAATTGGATCAAATCCAATACCATTTTACTCCTTTATCACACTCTTCTATAAGTGTGATCCAATAGGTTCCCTGCTATATTGGCCATTCAAATTATCATATAACTTGCGCAAGTCATGAGAGGTGTCTTACCACATATAATGACGCCAATTGGTTGGAAAGGTCAGTGGCTGATTTCGAACCTTCCATCTATAAGTGTTTGTACAAATTATCCTTTTAAATCATTATAACTCATTCGGTTCAAAGTATGGAGTATGTGTCAACTCCCACTAGACTGATTATATCACACTTAGTCGAATAATGTTAGTTCTTATCCATAAGACTCATTACTCTATAGATATGCACTTGAAGACTTTCTTTAAGTCATTTCCATTCTAGCCAAAGATTTCCAAGCAATTATCTCTATAAGAGACCATTTGTATACACTCTTATTAGGAGTGGTAAATCATTTATTGGCTATTTAACTATTTTTGAATACTTCAATCTTTACCCAATCATCTCCTTATGAACTACCTTAATGAGGCAATAAGGAACAATGTCAAAATAAGATAATCAGTATCACTTTGAGCACTCAAGTTTAATGATACATGCATACTTGCCATGATGAGATTATCATTGACATTAAATAGATGATTCATGCGATTATCTCATAGTAGGTCATCCAATGTACTTGACTACACTAGTAAGCATCCATATATTAGCTTTAAACATCTCATGTTTATGGCTTCTAAGATTAACCACTTGAACTATTCAAGAAGCATAATATATGCTAGTTTATCTGAATTAACAATATCTAGTCTTGTTAATCCTATGACTAGGGACATTTAGATATAAATATAATTACACATGATAGGAATCTCCCTATCATAATCACATCATGAATTCCTTCATGCTATATATTATATCATGGACTTCATTAATTAGTTTAAAATCAGTATCAATTCAAATGCATGAGCATTATAAATGAATATTTACATCAAGTGCTAAAGGTGATTGCATTTAGAGCACATCTCTAACAATCTCCCACTTGCATTAAAGCCAATCGCCTTTGTACATAATATCGTAGGCGAGTACATATGAGTCATAATTCTTTTAGGGAAGTGACTTAGTAAGTGGATCGACTATGTTCTGATCAATAGGAACTCTCTCTACTTTTACATTGTTCCTACTTATAATTTCTCTAATCAAGTAGTAATGCTTGAGCACGTGTTTGGATTATTGATGAGGTCGTGGCTCCTTTGCTTGTGTAATGGCTCCATTGTCGTCACAATACAAGAGCATAGGATCAATAATGCTAGGAAGCACTCCTAGTTCTATGATGAATTTCTTGATCCAAACCGCTTCTTTAGCTGCATTAGAAATGGCTATGTATTCTGCTTCGGTTGTTGAATCTGTAGTTATTTCCAATTTGGAACTCTTCTAACTGACTGCTCCATTTAGAGTGAAAACATAACCTGACTAAGACTTGTGATTGTCCTTGTTAATTTGGAAGCTGGCATCGGTATACCCTCTTATCAAAAGCTCACCATCTTTATAAACCAAGAATGCATTCTTAATCCTTGTCAAGTACTTAAGGATATTCTTGACAACTCTCTAATGATTATTACTAGGGTTCGAATGGTATCTATATTTGACACTTAGAGTATATGATACATCGAACCTAGCTTATAATACAACGTACATGATGGATCCTATAACTTAAGCATATGGAATCCTACTCATGCGAGCCCATTCGTCTTGTGTCTTTGGACATATAGACTTTGAGAGGGTAACTCCTTGACTTATTGGAATATAACCTCTCTTGGAACACTCCATGTTAGAGATATTTAACATTTTATCTATGAATGTAGACTGTGAAAGTTCAAGCAACCTATTAAATATATCTTTATAGATCTTTATCCCCAAAATATAAGTAACTTCTCCAAGGTCTTTCATGGAGAATTTCTTAGAGAAATTTTGATTGATTGAAGAACATAGAGGTCATTTCCTACGAGCAATATGTCATCTACATATAGCACTAAGAAAACAACTGCACTCCCACTAGCCTTCTTGTAAACACAAGTTTGATTTGTATTTTGTGAGAAGCCAAACTCTTTGATTGTCTCATTAAAGCAGATGTTCCAACTCATGGATGCTTGCTTTAATCCACAAATACATCTTTGAAGCTTGCATACCTTTTTGCCAGTATTGGATGTGAAGCCTTTAGGTTGTATCATAAACACCTCTTCAGTTAGATTCCCATTAAAGAAAGCTATCTTCACATCCATTTGCCATATCTCATAGTCATAATAAGTAGCAATAATTAGGAGCATTCTAATGGATTGAAGCATAACTACTCGAGAAAAGGTTTCTTATAGTCAATCTCTTGTCTTTGATGATATCCTTTTGACACAAGCCTTACTTTGTAGGTAACTACATTACCCTTTATATCGGTCCTCTTATTGAAAACCTATTTACAACCCCAATGGGCTTGATCCCTTCAAATGGGTCAACCAAAGTCCATACTTAGTTTTCATACATGGAATCTATATCTTATTGCATAGCTTTTAGCCATTTATTAGAGTCTGAACTTTTCAGAACTTCTTCATACGTTATAGGTTCATTATTCTCTACAAGTAATATGTCAATCTCATCACTCGTGAGAAATCCATATCCCACAGGGATTGATCGAATCCTACTATACCTATAAAGTGGTTGTGTTTCAAAAGGTGTTGCTGTCACTTTATCTTCTTAAGTGACATATTTAGGCTTAGTCGATTGATCAATATATGTTTGTGCATCCTAAACTTCTCCAATTTCTATCTTGATCCCATTATCTTCTTTTAGGAGAAACTCTTTCTCTAAGAAAGTAGCATGCTTTGAAATAAACTCCTTTTGTTCCAAAAGTAGTAGAATTGATATCCATATGTTCCTTTTGGATAACCTACAAACAAACATCGGTCAAATTTAGTATCTAACTTATCCGACGTTGACAGCTTCATATAAGCTAGACAACCCTAAACTTTCATATGTGAAAGTATAGACTTCTTATTCCATATCTCATAAGGAGTAGTATTAATTGACTTTGAAGGGACTCCATTTAGTACGTAAACAACAATATCTAGTGCATAGCAAAATGACTTAGGTAGATCAACAAAGCTCATTATTGGCCTCACCATGTCTAATAAGGTTCAGTTCCTTCTTTCTGCTACAACATTGTGTTGTGGTATATAAAGTGGAGTCCATTGAGAAAATATTCCATTATCCCTAAGATAACATTGAAACTCTTGGCTTAAATATTCTCTACCTCGATCAGATCTAAGTGTCTTAATTCTTTTACTAAGTTATTTCTCTACTTCATTTTTGAATTCTTTGAATTTTTCAAAGGCTTCAAATTTTTATCTCATAAGATATAGATACCCATATCATGAGAAATCGTCAATAAAAGTAATGAAGTATGCATAACAACCTTAGGCGTGTATAAACATTGGGCCATATACATCTGAATATACAAGGTCCAATAGCCCATTTGTATATTCACCCTTTCCACTAAAAGGTGTTTTTATCATCTTGTCTAATAAGCAAAATTCACATGTGTCATATGATTCTAAATCAAATGACCCAAATTGCCATTCTTGTATGACTTAGCCATGCACTTCTATAGCCTAGGTGACAATGTCATAAATAAGATGGTTTAAGATTATTTAATTTTTATGTTTTATTGTTATTGATATTAAGAATAGAATTAGATACATCAAATATGTAAATGTCATTGCATAGTGTGCCATTACCATAAAGAACATCACTCAACATAATAGAACAACCATTGCTATTTATTATTAAATGAAAAATGAAAATCCTTTCTATTTAAACAAGAAACATAAATAATATTCTTAGTAAGTACTGGAACAAAATAACAATCCTCTAATTTTATTACGAGCTAACTAAGGAGCATCAAAACATATATCCCTATAGCTAAAGTTGTAATTTTTGCTCCATTTTTGATGCACAGGTTTGACTCTCCCTTTCTGAGTTGTTTACTGTTTTTTGTGCCTTACATATCACAACATACATGTGAGCCACAATAGGTATCTAATATTCAAAGGTTATTATTAGAAACAATATTAATCTCAATAATATAGATACCTAAAGTTGAAGGTGCATTAGAAGCCTTCATCTTCAAAGATTCCAAGTAAACTTTATAGTTTCTTTTCCAATGGTCATCCTTACCATAATAGAAGCAAGTCCCTTTAGGAGTAGTCTCTTTGGCCTTATTCTTCTTGATGCCGCCCTTGGCTTTTGTGGATTTTCTCTTTTTTAGTTCTTTTTCTTTTTTTAGGAAGCAGTAGAAGAATCCACCAGCATCACAACCTTTTGTTCTTTCTTAACAGAAGGCTCAACTATCTTGAGAAGATTGATCAACTTAGGGATAGAAGATGAAATATTGTTCATCTAATAGTTTAGCATGAATTGTGCATAACTATCATGCAAACTTTAGAGAATTAAGACTATAATTAATTTACGAATCCCATAGTCCCTAACCTCTCAATATAGCCATTCATCTACAATGCATGTTGCACTAGAGATGACCCTTCAACCATATTAGAGTGGAAGAGCAATTTCAATATCTCATATCGCTAGGTTCGAGCTTGCTCATCCAACAACTCCCTAAGGTGGTAGACTATGGTATTTACATCTATAGCCTCATATTGCTTTTGAAGCTCGGGCAACATAAAAGCTAACATAATAGAGCTTGCTAGCTCACTATCATCTATATGCTTCTTATATGTCAACTATTCATCAATAGTTGTATCAACAGCAGGTAGGGAGGGAAGCACCTCATATAATACATTAGCTATTCTTTTGGCCTTAAGAACAATTCTCAAGTTCCTTAGCTAATCTAGGAAATTTGGGCCACTCAATTTGTGTTTGACCAAAGAATAGAACGGAGATTCACATTAGATAACATGATTATAACAACCCAATTTTCTTTCTAATAGTGTCATTACCAGTGTTAAGATTGTGCAACATACATTTATTTCTTTCCCTAATTGACATGCCAAACTATCCAATATTCTAATTCAAGGCTAGGTTTATTAGGGCTTTGATAGTATTATTAACATTACAATTATTGTTGCTTCTATAATTTCCATCAGCACTTCTCACAAATATATATATATATAAGATCAAAATTTCCAACAACTATCACTCATACATGTCACACCACAAGAACAAATATCAAATTACAATTTTTATGTTTATGGCAGACTTCGACCTTGAGCTTGAACCACAAATTCAGTCCATTTCTAGTTTGACTCAGACATTATGGTCCTCTATGAAATTTTATCTTATTGTTTAACTTAAATTTGCAAAAAGAATCTTCAAAATCCAAGTATACTACCAAAATTTATGGCCCTTTTACCTTGAGATGTTTAGTCAAATTTTGTCCAGTATTTTATTGGTACTATAAGTTTGAGATTTTGTAGTTGATTCTAGGCCTAATTAAATTCCAAATTATAGCTTATGTTCTCATAAAATTTCTAGTATTGTGAGTTAACTTTTATTTCCAATTAGTTTCATATCAATTCCATTACCATAACATAAGTTATGATTAAATGTGTCAAAGCTGTTCCGGTAGATTTGAAATAAAGCATCTTAAAGACTTATAACAATTTACTAATACAATAACCATATGCAATTATCTTTATGCCTAAAATTTCCAACCTTTAATACATTCATAACTCTTAACATCTCACACCATTTTACCATAAACCTTTAAAGATAACAACTTAACACATAACATTGCAAACCATATGTATAACAAGCATGAAACACAATTTTTATAGTTATATGACATGCAAGATTTTCATCAAAGAAGCACATACCTAATTAGCCTCAATTCTCCTCTTTTTTTTTCTTTCTTTTCTTTACTCACTAGGTGACCTTTTCCTTCACTTTATTCACTTCTTGATAGCTAGTCTTTTGCCTACTTGTTTGGCTTTAACACAGTAAAATAATATTTCATTCAATGACATATACAACCAATGATCATGCATAATATCCCTAATGTGCTTCTACCTCATCCTATAACTTTATTCCTTTCTTTGCCTTATTTATGTTCATTATAATAAAAAATCATTCACTCCATTCATTATAATCAAATTGGCCCCTCTTGCTCCGTATTCCTTTTCTTAAGTTACTTATCAACCATTAATCATTTCTAAACATCTTTCCCTTTAATTCCCCTTTATTAGGCATCCCTTTACTCATCCATATAATTCTTATTTCCTTAGTTTTGAGTCACAAAACCATCAATCACAACCAACTTAAGGTTTGATTTCATCTTTTCCCAACTAACCAACATTTTCACTAGTTTACGATTTCTAAGAAACCTAATCTATCAATTCCAAACATACCAACCATCCATATAGGTCTCAAATGGAAGAAAAAAAATATTGAGTTTAAGGAGAAGAAACTCAACTTGATGGATTCCCAAGGTTGGCCGAAAGTCTCCAAAAATTCTCTTCCTTTTTTCTCTTCTATCCTTTTTTCTTTCTTGCTCCTTTGCTCACTTATGGTGGAAAACCTTTAATTATTTGTCTTCTCTCTCTAAACCCATATCTTTCTCTCTTTTAGAAGCTTGATTAATTAAAAAATGGAGGGTTTGTAGCTTAGGAGGATGGGTGGACGACACAAAGGGAGAAAAAGAAGATGGGTAGTGATTTGGTGGTGAAGTGTAGAATTTCTCCCATTTTTGACTTTTATATTGATGTGGAATCACATTAATTAGCTTAATCATTCCTCCTATTGGTTCATTAGCTTAATCAATCTTGATTAATTTTTAATTATGAGAAATTTCCTTTTTGCCCACAAATTCTTCTTCTCATAAATTTTCCCCAACAACTTCAATAATTCCAATTTTATCCATAGGGTGTTTTTTTTTCTAGTTCTTGCGCCAATCTTCTAAATTTCCAAATAATAATATCCGTACTTTCTTTCCATTATAATTTCTTATTTTTCCATGAGTCCAAATTTATATTCTGATCGAACCGGGGTGCTCGATTATGACCATGCGTGATTAGGGTCTAAATCATTGGATGTTATAGGCCGCCACCTTTATTGGCTTCTTGCTCCTTGCACTTCAATTCTAATATAATCCTATGTAATCTAATTACATTATCTTAATAGAAAACCACAAATTACATTTGAAAGGAGTAAAAGGGGAAGAAAAATACAATAAAAGAATAGAGATAGCAAGGACACGCATACCACCCTATTTACCAAACACAACAATTAATCTTATGCATGAAAAATCACATTAGTCTAGTCCATAATCAAGTCATCATGCCAAGCCATACACCCTTAATATGCATTCTCTAATGCAAAATAAACGTAAATATGAAAATAACATTTTGGATTCCCTTTGTATACATAATTTCAATAGTTGAACCCTAAATATGGTCTTTTTGGCCTTAATGTGAAAATCTTTGTATATTATCATTTAATCACATTAAATAATCATTCATATATTTAGAAACACTTTCCAAAATAAAATTACTTCAATTAAGCATAAACTTGGTCATATATGTTGACCTTAGCATAATCGATCTCTATTTTGATCTTGACAATCAAATTAAGTGTTACTAATTGTTTATATAAGTGTGTTTTTGTAGCATACAAATTTTCAAGTCAATAGGCCAATGATTACTTAGTGAACAAATTGAAGAAACAAAATGGCCTGTAATGAGAGCTCGTGCATAGATATTTCGTGAGAGTGAAAGCGCTATCGCGCCTATGAAAACCATGCTCGAGCTTTTCACAGTCAAGACTGTTGATAGAAACTTCAATCAGAGCATGCCATGTGTCATAACGACTTTATGAACTTTCAAAACTCCCTCTTAGGAAAGAAATGTCATGCTCAGGACACAATTCCCGCTCGGAAAATGGATGGCGCACTTGGGAAAGGCCTGATGCAAAATGATCTTCGAGTTCCAGAAGCAAATGCAAATCGGGAAAATTATCATCCCGCTCGGAACATCAGAAGCACGCTCGTGATTCCTTAACTGGACTAGCCGTTATAGAGCCGTTGCATAAAGGACCGATCAAAGGTTGCCACGTCAAAAGCACTAATGGACACTTGCAGAATCGAGATCGAGATTAAGAAAGCACGCTTGCGATTTTACTCTGTTAGAATTTTTTAATGAATCATATTTTGAATGTTAGAAATAATTTTAGCACCATTTGTAACGGCTAATTGGAAAGTAAACATTATAAATAGACCTCCAAAAGGCTTTGGAAGTAGAAAGCTTGATTTTAAGTGTGCCAAAACTCTTGCTATTTTATTTCTCATCTCTTATATAAGAGAGGTTGAAGTATTAACCTTAAACACTTAGGAATAGGTTGTAAGAGTGAGCCTAGTGAGAAAAACTCTTGTTTGGGTTGTGTGTGAGCCTATTCAAAACACAAGGAATTGGTTGTTGTGTGAGCTATTAAAATACAAGAGATTTGGGTTTGGTGTGAGCCTTGAGAAAACAGTTAGTTGTGGTGAGCTTAATTGTGAGTTAGCTAGGAAACTCTCTTATAATCTCAAATTGAGATAGTAGAACTCCCAATTGTAGTTGAGGAGAGGACTAAGGTTTGTTAACACCAGAACCTCTATAAATCTTATGTGTCTTTCTTTTCTTGCTCCTTTACTATTCCATATTTACTTTTACTTATTGCTCGAATATTCAAAGAAATTCATTATGCTGAAAATTTATATATGCCACCAATTGGTGCACCATCACTCTAACAATATTTAAACCTAAAATAGACTACTTAGTGAAATATGTTTTTTCCAAATTCATGCATGTAATTTCCAAATTAAAATTAATTCATTAACCAATTTAATAAATTAAATTTAAATATGTCCAGTAGCTAATTAATAATTTTATCATCTCAATTATTCATTAATTAGATGATAAAAGGATTCTATAATCCTAATTCCTATTGTATGCAACATTCCTAGTCATAATAGGTTTAGAATGACACTTTCAAAGCCAATTCAAAATTAATTTTCAATTTTCCAAAAATTCCATATTTGAATATTGTCAAATTTAACATCTTTAGGTCAGTTTAAAATAATTAAATTAATTTATTGGATATTCCAAATCATTATTAATTAAATTACCATAATCGATTGCACAAAGCTATCAACTTTAAATCATCTATGAACTAGAATACTTTTGGTGACTCAAAATGAACCAAATTAATTTTACATGCCATAGACATCTAAATAAAACCATAATAAACTCATAAATATGACATAGAGGGTGCTAAACATGAAGTTACATCATGAAAATTCAAGCAAACACAAAATAGCCATGTCAAATATGTTATCCGCCTAACCCTATTTAGGGTTTTGTATGGATCAAAAACGATTTTTGCTTCAATTGAGGACCCATCAAGAAGTTAAAACATATTTTAAATATATCCTAAACATTTTTTAATAATCAAATTGACAAACAAAAGGGTTCAGCCCCTTGATTCAACCAATTCGGCCATACCAGGTTCTTAAAACCTAGTTTTTCAACACCTTGGCATAAATTCCATTTTTGTTTTTAAATCATATTTAAATCTTTCAAAATTAATTATAAACATTTAATATCATCATATTAATATGTTTGATAAAGAAAATTAAATTTTTAATGCCAAAGAGGTGTCCAACGTGATTATGCAAAGAAAGAGATTCCAAATTATTCTTTTCAACCATATTATTACATAATCAAATTAAAATTAATTATGACTTTCGTGGGATGGCTTTGATATTACTATTGGTTTCTTGGCATGTATTGCATACATAAGCACATTGGAATTTAAAATTTTTGAAAATCCAAACCGAAGATCACCCTATGGAACTCATAATCAATCATGCAAACAAACATAGTTTTAGAATTTGCCTTCAATTTTATTCTTCAACTCTCTTGCCTTCAAGTCAAGTTGTAGCAAACCATAACTTTCCAAACTTTGAAAAGTCTCTAATGGTATCCATGTGAAGAGGATGCAAGAAACTGATGATGACAATGGTTGAACAATCTTCCAATGTGCTAGTATGGAAGATTAATCAAGAGAGAAGAAGAAAGAAAATAATTCTCTAATGATTTTTCTTAGGTGTCTGGTGTAATACCCAATAACTAGGGCTTAGATATTTTATATAAGCACATGACACATGGAAGGGGTATTTTAGTAATTTAAAAGTAAGAATTTAAAATACATGTATAGATGAATTAGCTTTGGAAACATATGAGAGATGTATTGTGGATATATATATAAGGTATATGCGACATGATATAAAGTATAAGATTTTGATTTAAGATGATACAATTGAGTTAATGAATGAAAGAAGGGCAAATGGATAGTGTATTGGAGGTATATTTGAAGCATATATGGGGTATATTGGTCAATTTTAGTTTTGGTTTGAAGAGATAGATGAAATAAATGAAGAAAATGGAAAAATTCATGATTCACACCTGTGAACAAAGTGTTCATGGCCATGAATATCATGGTTAAAGATAAGCATTAATTGTTTTTACTATAGACGTTAATGACCATGAATATTTTGTTCATGACCATGAAGGGTCTGTGTTCATGACTGTGAATGATTTGTTTATAAGGGTTTTTCCACGTTCTTGTCTTCATTTTTCACCATTTTATCAGCTCTCAAACCCCTTTCACACAAACCCAAGAACACCAAAGGAGTGATTCTTCATGGTTTATGAATGAATTTAATGCCAAACTAAGAAAGAAATCAAGATAAAAACAAGATTTGAGGAAATTATCGTTTTTGGTGAAGATTTGAAGGAGAAAGAAAATTTGTGCAATCAAGCCACGAGTTCTTTGCATGATCAAGGGTATTTTTTTCCATAAAAAAGAAAACCATCTCTTTGTTGTGATTATGAAGTTATGTGAAGAGGTTGTGTTGTTTGGATGAGAAGCCATGGAAGGGAGGTTATGGAAGAAGAAGAAGGGTTGTTGGATTTTATTTATATTTATGCTCTTTGAAGTTGTTGGAAGTGAGATACCATGATATTGAGTTAAAAACATGCACAAAAACCATAGTTGGGGAGCATGAGTTAGTTTTTGCATTTTTGCCATGTTACCATAGACATAAAATTTGATATATGGTATTATTTATGATAGGAAAACAAGGAGAAAAGGGTGGAGATCATCGAGTAGAGTAGGTAGCTCCTTAGTTGGGTTTAGTCAAGCTCTTAATAGAGGCTTGTGCATATATGCATTGTTATTTGCCCTTAAATGTGACATATGCTTGAAAACAATGAAATACGTGCATAACTATTGTTAAACATGCCTATATGCTAAGCAATGTGATATTATTAAATATGAAAGCATAAAATAGCATGAGTAAATGTTAGGGAGGTTAATTAGAGTATTGGAATATGTATATAAATGATAAATGCATGTAAAAGATGTAATATGTGTTCATATGGTAATTGAGTACACTTGATTAGTAAGTGATGTTTTATTATTAAATTTGAAAGAATGAAATAGTATATTACATGTAAAAGATATTAAAATGAGTATTGAAATAGGTATCAAGTGTTAAATGAGTATAAAAATGGCAATGTGACTGGGAGTGTGCATTATAGGTAAATCGTATGTCATTGAGCGTGGTGGTGACCATATTATGTGATGATTTGAGTTTTCATAACTTGATTGTATAAATGATATATATATATATATATATGTTTAGGAAGAGTTTATAAGTGAAATTTTGACAAAATTTTACCATAGGCACAAGTTAGACCCTTTCACTACCAGCGTCACCACTGTGCTGAAAATTATCATAACCATGAACATAGGTCTAGTGGCTTTCACGACTAGGCTTCACAACCAACCCAAATATTCATGGCCGTGAAGATACTATTCGTAGCAAAAATGATTTATGTTTATATCATTTTTTGGTAGGTCCAAAACATGTCGAACATGTCTAAATGTTTGTGATATGTGAACATGCATATATTACATGAAAAAAAAATGAAAACATAAAAGAATGTGATTAAAACAAAGAGGATACTTTGAGATAAATGCCAATTTCTCTACCTGATGACTACTTTAGGGTAAATGATATATCATGAAGGGGATAAGCAATACTTATCGACGAGATGTATGAGTGAGGATCAGGTTGTTTAACTTAAATCTGGGTGCTCATGTTCCTAGTACTCATACCCATTATACTCAGTTAGGTTAGTTGAGCTTAGGGCTAAGTGAGCACGCTTGACTTGAAGGAGCTCGAATGAGCATATAGATTATAGTGGATGAGTAGGATGTCTAGCCCTGGTCTGGATGCACCTGCTTTACACCCCGTATCCGGCTAGTTCGGGAATGAGGCTTGAGCCATTTGTCAAAGTTATTTTATAAAGAAGGAAATGAATAAGACAGACAAGTTAAATAGCAAGGAGATATTAATGACGGGAATAAAGGGTAAAAACATATGAAATGCATTCCATGCAATAGGAGAGTAATTAATGCATAAGTTGCATTATATATATATATATAAGAAGTGCAATATAATATAAATATGAGCATTACTTGTTATATTTGATATGTCATTTCCTATTTTTCTTTAAATAGTGATTAACATGCTTATATGTCATGATAGATATATATGTTATACTGTGTATTTGTATGATTGCATAGGAAAATTCCAATGCCTGTATATACCATTAAGCTACAGATAGCTTAGCATGATTTTTTCTCATGTTGGTTAAGTAGCTTGTAGATAATAAAGTTGAAGGAAGAGAAGTTAGCCAGTGCCCATATCTAGAGAGAATTTTTGTGATCGGTTTTTGGGTCTAATATATCATATTTTGTACTTTTGTATAAACACGCATATGGGAATAATGACAACAACCTGTAAAATATGACATAGTATATGATGTATATTGTCTACATGTATGAGGCCTAGAGCCTAAAACCAAATGTTGTTTATCACTCTATAATAGGGACAATCGCATCATATAGATAAAATGCTATATATATATATATATATCTGACTACTGTAATTTTGATCTAAAGTGTTATATATAGATTTCCAATTACCTTAGTGCATGAGGAAACCAAAATCAAGTAGGACTACGATGTGCCACCCATAGGCAGCCCCGTGCCAGCAGGTCGTACCCACGACACCCTCCATTGCACTCATAGAACTCTTCTAGGTCCATGACACTTTCTAACCCGAAATTTCTCTCTTTAAATTGGGTCAAATCCAATACCATTTTACTCTTTCATCACACTCTTCTATGTATGTGATCCAATAGGCTCACGACTATGTTGGCTACTTAAATTATCATATACTGAGCAAGTCATGAAAGGTATATAGCCACACATCATGACCTCCAATTGGCAAGAACGGTAAGTGGTTTGACTTCAATAAGTGTATGTGCAAATTATCCTTTCACCTCATTTAGTTCAAAGTATGGATTGTGTCAACTTTCACTAGACTGACTATGTCACACTTAGTCCGAATGATGTTAGTTCTTGTCCTTGAGACTCATTACTCTATAGATATGCATTTGAAAATCTTGTTCAAGTCATTTCCACTCTTGCTAGAGATTCCTGAGCAATAATCTCCACAAGAGGCCACAGGTATTGTGTCGCCCACGATTTAGGGCCTAGGAGTTAGCATAGATTATTAGATATATAAGGAAATAGGAAGAATTTAAAGTGGGTCTAAAATGGAATAATTATTAAGTTAAAGGATTAAAAAAAATAGTTTGGGTTCAAAAAGGAAATAATTAGAAAGTTGAGGGGTTAAAAGAAAAGGAAATTAATTTAATATAAAAAGGTTTAATACTATATTTATATAATACTATATAAATATAATATGAAATAGAATATTATCAATATTGTTATAAAAAGAAAATAATAGTAGATTAATATATTATTATTATATTACTAAAAAAAATGAATATTCAAATTTTGAATTTGAAACTTAGCACGCGATCCATAAGGCTTAGCTTGGGCCCTCAGTGCTTTGTCCTTTAACAGAAATCCTTATGTCTCTATCATATATGCCTATGTTAATTGTAGTCATCCATCCTACATGCTATTATCATAGAGATTTTTTCCTTTTCTCCAATAATTTCATCATTCTTCTCCTACACACATAGGCCATCTTTCAATTAGAGGTCAAGATTTATTATTAGTACAAAATTTATTCTAGATTGGAGTTTACACGTGCATCTCATTCATATTACGCAGCAAAAATTTAAAATTTTACGATAATCCTTTAGAATCACCTCTGATTGAATCCATGCAAAGGGATAAGGTAGAAAATCGTTTAAGGAATGAATTAGATTAATCTAATGTGCTAACAAAAAGATTAATCCCTTGAGAGAAGAAGAGGAGAATTAACATTTTAATTCTCTATGTTGCAACATGAAAAACAGCCTAAAAAAGGACTATTTATAGCCCACATGGATTTAGAGTTCGAAACCCTTGATTATAGAATCCTAATGATATTAAAATTCCTAATCTGTCACATGCCCTGATTGGGAAACTAATTTCTCAGTCAAGAAATCGTCCATGCCAAGCCAGTCCCGGTTGGGAAACTCCTTTCCCGATCAGGACTTTATGTTGTTTCAATCCAGTAGCTTTTTCTAATAAGGACATCCTATTTCCTAATCGGGACCTTCGTCCTACCTGGGAATTTTGGACCTGGTTTTTCTCTCTTTCTTTTGGATCCAATCCAATACCCCATTTTCCTTCTCTTTCACACCTTCAATGCGTATGACCCATTAGGTTCCTGATTATGTTGGCCACTCAGATTAACACTTAGGCAGTATCTAGCAACAGATCATGACCTCCAATTAGTTTGAACACCTCAAGTCTAAGGATACTTACATCATTGTTATGATGAGACTATAGTTGACATAGAATAACATATCTATGTGATGGTCTTATAGTAGGTCATCCAATGATCTTGACTACTCTAGTAAGCATCGACATGTTAATCCTAGACATCTTATATCTATAAATTATGAGATCTACTGTTTGATCCAATCAAGGAATATAACATGTACTAGTTTGTCCAGATCAACAATGTCCGGTCTTGTTAATCCTATGACTAGGGATAGTATAGATATAATCATAATTGCACATGATAGAAATCTCAATATCATGATCTCATCATGATTTCTTTCATACTGTGTTTATATCATGGACTTCATTAATTGATTTAAGATCCAATCAATTCATAATACAAATGAAAATCAATTAAGTGAAGATGCCTTTATTCATATAAAATGAGTTTGTACAGTAAGTGCTAAAGGCAATTGCCTTTAGAGCACCTCTCTAACATGTATAACATGGTTTCATATAATTGGAATTACTCTAGTTATATGGGAAGGTGTTACAAACACAAGGAAGCATGATCTTGTGTAGGTAATTGTATACAGACTTACTCACTTTTTATTAGTAAGAATGGAATATTCATTGCATTGGCTAGCTAAACTGTATGTAAATGAAATAGTTCAACTCCATGATGTGCCAGTCTCCATTGTTTTTTATCGATATCCTTGATTTACATCTTGGTTTTGGAAGAGTTTGATACAAATCTTGGGTACTCAACTCATTCTTTGTATGACATTCCATCCACAGACAGA
Source organism: Balakata baccata (assembly GCA_949630135.1). Classification (NCBI taxonomy): domain Eukaryota; kingdom Viridiplantae; phylum Streptophyta; class Magnoliopsida; order Malpighiales; family Euphorbiaceae; genus Balakata; species Balakata baccata. The sequence continues at coordinate 977 of CATIWF010154677.1, read as the reverse complement.
CTGATAGTTAGAGCGAGTCATACAACTACTGGAGGATATACTTTAAAGTTGTGTGATTGAATTTGAAGGGAGTTGGGATAAATACTCACCGCTGATAGAATTTGCCTATAATAACAACTACTAAACAAGTATTGGTATGGCATCATATGGAGCACTGTATGGGAGGAAATGCCGGACACCTATATACTGGCATAACTTAGCAAAAAGAAGTCAATAGGTCTAGAGAAGAATAAAAGATAGATTGAAAATGGCAACTGATAGGTAGAAATCATGTAACACCTTATACCTATGGATATCATTTATACTTATATCATGTTGTCGTATATAGCATAGAATAGGACATAATCCTGTTTATAATGAGGGATATTTTTTTTTTGAATCATATAACATTATCACTTTGCAACATTTGACAGCTCAGCTAAGCATCACATCCTGATTATAAACCTAATATATCACATAGGTTAACAATTCAGACATTATGTTCAATTATTTCAGTTGCAAAGGTTGAAGCCAAATACACATTTACACACTATTACATATTTACTAATTTATACATATGCGGATAGACAACCCAAAATACAAATGTCATGTTCCTATACATATGTGCAATGCAAGGAGAGAGATGAGCCATGTCTTCTATATGGTATGCATCTCCAAAATGAGTTAATTACTCTTCTCTACCTAAAAGATGATGCAATTTGATGAGTTGCAACTCAATGAGAATAATTATCAAAAGCTTTCTAAAGTACTAAGTAGTAATTGTCATTCATACACATTTTGCACGTCATTCTATTTATCAATATCATATGAATATAAATAATATTAAATCATGTAAACATTTCATTTGCTTATACTTATATCATGTTGTCGTATATAACATAGAATAGGACATAGTCCTGTTTATAATGAGGGATAATTTTTTTTTTGAATCATATAACATTATCACTTTGCAACATTTGACAGCTCAGCTAAGCATC
>CATIWF010154670.1:0-11394 GCA_949630135.1 Balakata baccata | reverse complement strand
CTTGACTAATATATATATATATATATATATATATATATTAGTCAAGGTTTAGAAAGTACTCGACAATTTTCAAAATGTACACGATATGCAATCTAGATCACATTTCAAAGTTTTTGCCACTAAATTTATTATATGAGGTTTTTGTTGGCTAAACATATTATTGACTAATATAAGTCAACTTAACAACGCCTCAATCATCTATCATATTTCAAAGCACAAAATGTTTGAAGACCAATTTCAAGAAGAAATACAATCTCAATCCAAGACAACTGTATATTATGACTAATAACACACACCACCCAACAACAGCAGACTGCATTCTCTAGATGGATCAATTAAGTAATTAAAGCCAAAAGGAGAATATTTATGGTTCTCACTGGACTATGTGCAATGCATTCATCAAGCCATTTTATAGTTCGATTCACTGAAGTTTTGTTTCTCTTATCAGATACCCATGCAGGAACTTCATCAGCCAAGGTCGCCCACATATTTGGCCTCATGGAAGAAATCATTTGCAAGTATTCTGCAGGTTTAACCTGCAATGTGTGATAAATTCGGAATCATTCACAAATCAATTTTGCCATAGATAAAACTAAAAAAAAAGGAGTTGGAAGAGGTGAAGGGAGGTTCCTTATATCATTTGATTGATATTAACCATTTCAGGATTTGAGCAAGACTAATTACCAAACATCGACCACAAGGAGTCTCAAAAGATGCTCCAACTTTATTTGTGCTATCACTCGCCGGAAGACATTGAATAGAGTCCCTTGGCACAGCAACAAATGCATATTCATTCAATCCAAGTATTTGGTGGAGTCCTCCAATCTTTGATATTGTTTTCATTGAAGGGCCCTCTAAGCTGCAGAATGAAACACGCCACAAAAGTCATCAAATAACTATATCAAAATAGAGAATTTTTCAATCAATCAATTATTATACAGGTTTAAACACTTTCATTTCATCAAAAAAATGGAAAAAGAAAAAGGTCTAAGCCAGATGAAGAAAAGAAAAATAATTTCTTCCAAAATAAATGGCGGTTTTGACAGTATAAAATGATCACATCAGTTATTTCTGGAATCAGCTATGGTCAGAGATCAGTCGTTGTAATAAAAAACAAAGTGAATGATTGATAGAGTCTCTGGACAACATTTTATTCTTTCTACCACCCTAGATGTATCAAAAGTCCTTCCACAGCTTGTTTGGCCACTAAATTGTGCAAGGAAAAGAAAACAAAAGAAGTTAATTTTCCTTTATATTTGGTTACCTTAACTTGAACATGGCGAAATTAAATTTCTTTATAAAGTTATTTTGTTTATAAAAGTAGATCTACTATTATACTCTGTCATGTGGCCTTTACTTTCTAATTGTATTTTGTGTCAATCTCCATGGCCTACTAACAAACAACTTCTCTAACAGATTTATTGAAAAGGAATTTCATTCTACTCATGATAGATAAAGAAAAAAATCGCACTTCTATTTTCAAAAAGAAATTAAAAAAGGAAAGGGAAAAATATAAGAAGAAATTAAATAAAGTCAAAATAATATAAATTCTATTCAAGAAGAATTTAACTGAATTCGGTTCAGTTTCATATTTGCTACTGTACCATACAAATGAAAATAAAAACTTTGAAATAAATTTCATTCTACTTGGTTCTTGTGGCTCCAAACATAATAAAAATTCAAAGTTTTTTTTTTTTTTTTTTGAAAACTGTAAACACAGAGATATGAGAATGTATTTCTTGCTTCTATTGCTACAAGTTTTACATATTTATATACAAAGATTGAATACTAATAAGACAACTATACTAATTAGAATACTGCACTAATTAGGATATTTACAACTACTAAATAGGGGATTATATTCAGTAACACTCCCCCTCAATCTAGAGCATGGATATTAATCATGTCCAGCTTGTTACAAAGATAATCCACTCGAGCCTCATTTAAAGCTTTAGTGAAAAGATTTCCCAATTGTTCTCCTGTCTTCACATATCTTGTGAAGATCAAACCTTACTAAAGTTTCTCCCGAACGAAGTGGCAGTTGATCTCAATATGTTTCGTTCGTTCATGGAAAACAGGATTAGAAGCAATATGAAGGGCAACTTGGTTATCACACCACAATTTTGCTGGTATCGTAATCTTGAGACCCACCTCAGTCAAGAGTTGACATATCCACATAATCTTACATACAGATTGTGTCATGACCTGATATTCTGATTCAACACTTGAACGTGATACAACAATCTGCTTTACTTTTCCATGAAACCAAATTTCCTCCAACAAAGACACAGTAGCCTAATGTAGATCTTCTATCAATTTTTGAACATGCCCAATCGGCATCTGAGAAGCACTCAATATAAGTGTGTCCATGATTCGCATACAAAATACCACGTCTAAGGGCCCCTTTCAAGTAACACAAAATTTGTTCTAAAGCTGTCCAGTGATGAACTGTTGATGATGACATAAATTGACTCACAATACTAACAAAATATGCAAAATCCGGACGAATCCAAGTGAGATAATTCAACTTCCGAACCAATCTTCTATACTTCTCAGGATCTTCAAATAGTTCATCATCCTTTGTAAGTTGTACATTAGGAATCATCGGAGTACTTGATAGCTTTGCCCCCAATTTTCTTGTTTCAGACAACAAGTCAAGCACATATTTCCGTTGAGATAGGAAAATATCTTTCTTACTCCTTGTTACTTCAACACCCAAAAAATACTTCAGCATCCCTAAGTCTTTAGTGTGAAACTGAGTATGAAGAAAAGACTTTAGAGATGAGATTCTCACACTATCGCTTCCAGTAATAACAATGTCATCAACATACACAACTAGCAAAATAACCTCAACTTCAGACTGTCTATAAAAGATTGAATGGTCAGACTTACATTTCCGCATCCCAAACTTCTCAAATGCCTGACTAAACTTGTCAAACCAAGCTCGAGGACTCTGTTTTATGCCATACAGAGATTTGTGAAGGCGACAAACTTTCCCAGACTCCTCCTGAGTAACAAACCCCGGAGGTTGCTCCAGATAAACTTCCTCATGGAGATCATCATAAAGAAAAGCATTCTTGATATCAATCTAATACAAAGGCCAATTATGAGTAGCTTCCATAGAAATAAACAATTTGACGAATCTCAGTTTAGCAACTGGAGAAAAAGTGTCAGAATAATCCACTTCATAGGTCTGAGCATAGCCTTTAGCAACAAGACGGGCCTTTAAGCGAGCAACGGACCCATCAGGATTCACCTTAACTGTGAACACCCATTTGCAGCCAATAGCCTGTTTTCCTGGAGATAAATCAATCAAAGTCCAAGTACCATTGTCATCCAAAGTGTTCATTTCCTCTAGCATTGCATTGCACCATTCAGGATGAGACAAGGCTTCATGAACAGTTTTAGAAATAGTGATGGAATCAAGAGATGCAACAAAGGAACAAGAAGAGGGTGACAGGTGATAATAAGAAACAAAAGAGGAAACAGGATAAGTACATTGGCGCTTACCTTTGCGCAAAGCGATAGGAAGATCATCACTTGAAACAGGATCTGATGACGGAAGAGTTGGTGCAGGACATGGATCAGGAGGGTGTTGTCTTCTAGAATAGACCTGACGAATGGGGGGCCTGACGAGAGCCGAGTCAGGAACTGGTTCAGAGGATGTGATAGTGTAGACTAGCAAATCATCATCCTCCCCCTGATGTGCTGAAGCAGAAGATGAGAAATATGGTGTTTCTTCCAAAAAAATGTTATCATAGGATACAAGATACTTATTAAGATCAGGACAATAACACCGATATCCTTTTTACAAACGTGAATATCCAAGAAAAATACACTTTAATGATTTAGGGTCTAATTTAGTGACACGTGGACAAATATCATTCTAGGCTCAATAGGAAACATTAATTTAGTAGGAAAGAGGATATTGTAAGGAGTCTCACCATGAAAAACAGAGGAAGGTATGCGATTAGTCAGAAAGCATGTTGATGAAACTGCATCAGCCCAAAAAGTTTTAGGAACATTCATTTGGAACAAAAGAGCCCTTGCTGTTTCAAGGAAATGTTTGTTCTTTCGCTTTGCTACTCCATTTTGGGATGCGGTATCAACACAAGATGTTTGGTGAATGATGCCATTTTGAATCATATAATACTAAAAAGAAGCTGACAAATATTTTTTGGCATTATCACTTCGCAATGTATGGACAGAAACATTAAATTGTGTTTTAATCTCAACGCAAAAGTGAATAAACAATTCTGAACAACTTTTTATTAGATATAACCAAGTCATACGAGAATAATCATCAACAAAATTTGCTAATTATTTAAATCCAATTTTAGACTGAACTGAACAAGGACCTCAAACGTCAGACTGAACTAACTCAAAAAGAAAACTTGCTCTTTTAGTGACTCTTAGACTCGAACTAAGACGATGATGTTTAGCAAACTGACACGACTCACAATCTAAGGAAGATAACATGCTAAACTGAGGACATAACTTAAGCAAAAGAAGAGATGGATGCCCCAACCGACAATGCGCCTGAAAAAGGAATGTAACTCCAGAGCAGGCAATAGATCTAGTTATGTGGGAGTCAAGAATGTAGAGGCCTCCTGACTCATGTCCTTTACTAATAATCTTCTTCGTCATAAGATCCTGAAATACGCAATGATCAAAAAAGAACGAGATGCAGCAATTAAGAGAGAGTAATTTAGCTTACAAGAATCAAATTAAAAGATAACTGAAGTAAATGAAGAACAGATGTCAAAGGAAGCAAGGGGGTAGGATTAATTGTGTCAGACCCAAGAACAGAAAATGATGACCCATCTGCTAAGGTGACATTAGAGATGGATTTATGGGACTGAAAAGTAGAAAAGATGATAGAATTACCTGTCAAATGATTTGTAGCACCAGAATCAATGACCCATTTGGAGGAGGTAGAAACAAGACATGCATTGGATTTACCTGAATCTGCAATGGTAGTAACTGGAGTAGATGAAGATTTCAATAATTCCTAGTACTAATAGAACTTGGCAAATTCATCTGCAGAGATAAGAATTGGTTTCTTAGATGCATCAATAGTGGTTGCCACATGAGCAATGTGAGCTTTCTGATTTCTATTATGGAGCTTTCTGCAATCCTTCTTCATATGGCCTGGCTTATGACAATAATGGCACACAATCACTTCTGACTACGATGCTCGAGGCTCGAAAGAATTGAATCCCCCTCCTGTACCACCACCTTTGTAATAAGAACGTCCAGACTCATGATTTTGGCTGACAAGAGCACTACTATACTGAACAGGTGGAGTTCCCTTTGTGCGAAGTTTCCTGCTAAAAACATCATATAAAGAAGAAATCGCAAAACTTGAGAGTATCTAAGACTTTGCAATCTCAAATTCAGGAGAAAGACCAACTAGAAAGCTCATAATTGTCATCTGCTCCTGTTGACTCTGTTGAACCTTCACATCAGAACTAAATGGAAATAGCATATTAAGTTGTTCATAAATTTTCTTAAAATCCATAAAATAAGTAATAAGAGATTGATTTTGCTTCTCCGTACAATAAAATGCTTTGCAAACCTCATAAATTCAGGAAATATTCCTTTTCCCAGAATATAAGAAATCTAAATAATTCATCAATTCTTTGACAGACTCACAGTAATTAATCAAGCCAATGACCTCACTATTAATGGAATTACGAATATGCAAAAATAACCGAGCATCCTCCCTTAACCATGTTTATCTAGACTCATCTTTAGGTGAATTATCAGTCATATATCGGTCTTTTTCAATACTCTGTAAATAAAGACGAATTGTCTTGCTCCAATCCATATAATTAGAGCCATTGAGTTTGTTCCGTAATTTTAGACATTACTGGAATCACATCAGAAACACTAATTGTCTTTTTATCAGCCATAACTCACACAAAAGCAATAATCCAACAAAACAGAAGCAATAAATCAAAACCAGAATCTACAAATCCGAAAAAGTGAGTAAACAGAACCTGGTATCAAGTGAGTAGCAAAACCAAGAGAGTATAACCTTAACCAGGCCTGGAAAGGTGTGGTATAGACAAAGACGAGCCAAACGGTGGTGACTGGAGATGACAGCTACGACGGACGCTCCTTCACGCGTCGACACGTGATTTTGCGGCAGGAGATTGGGGCGGCACCTGAAGCTCACTCACCGAGCGTCTGACCACCGGATTCTGAGCTAGAGCTGATCGGCTGGCAGCGCTTCTCCCTAGATAGGGAGTGGCAATAAAATATCATTTCAAGTGGATGACCTAATTTTGGAACCCTAATATGTTAAATTGACATAACCCAAAGCTGGAAAAATATGTTCCAGACCCAAATCTCACTTTCTAATGCTCTGATACCATGTAAACACAGAGATATGAGAATATATTTCTTTTTTATATTACTACAAGCTTTACATATTTATATACAAAGATTGAAAACTAATAAGGCAACTATACTAATTAGGATACTACACTAATTAGGATATTTACAACCACTAATTAGGGGATTATATTTTGTAACAAAAACTAATAAAAATTTAATGTGGAATAATGAACTCTATGCATTGCATATATGCCGTGCAACCCCCTCAAAAGCATCTCTCCAAAATAGGTGCACAAGCAAATGATCTCACCAAATGAGTTTCAAATCCCACCACCAAAGTTAGAAAAAAGTACCACCCATGGCAAAAAAAAGATGGCAATTCATTCGTGTCGTGTCTATTCGTATCGTATCATTGATCATGTATGACATGATTATGCTAAACATGAACGCAATGCGATTAATTAATCGTAACAAAAATCAAAACACAGATGTGACACGATTAAAATTCATGTTGATACGATGAGACATGATCGTACATGATTAACAAATGTGTTCATGTTACACGACACAAGACACCATTATACACGAATAAACACAAAAATCATATTAAAAATACATTCTAATTTGCAAACAAAATCTGACAACCTAACATTATTCATCTATACATAATTAAGTTATTAAAAACATTAGGATAATATTAATATAATATAGGTTAATAAATCATAGATATACAATTAGTTTATTAATATTTGTTCACATACATTAATATAATTAATTTTTATATAATATATTATAAATTTATTCATATATAAACTTATATTATATATATTTAAGAATATTTTTTACATATTTTTAAACGTGTTTAAATAGGTTAGGCAGGTAAAATCTACTTATGACAAGGATTTTTTTTTTGTCATAAATGTACTAACACGGTTATGACACATTCATTTAGCTCAAGTCCATATCATTTTGTGTTATTTAATCGTGTCGTGTCCGAAATTGCCGGCTCTAATGGCATAGGCAGAAACAACGGTCGTGTAAGGGTAATAATGTTGTATCACCCCATCTTCTTCACTTCTAATTTCTCCTCCTTTCCCACCAATTTGGTGTGAAATTATTATGGGGTTTGAGAAGTAACTGGTAAATCAGATTTCCGAGCTCAATTAGCTGACTAAACAAGAGAAATGGAATAAATTGTATTTCATTTCATGTCTTTTCAGCTCATTTTTATAGCTGTCAGTAATTCCAGCCTTCAACAAGTATCATCCAATTGATGCAGTAAAACAACTGGTAGTTCATAGGCCACTCGCCATTGGTCTGAAAACTGCATTATTTCCAAGCACGAACATTTTTCTATGTACAAGATAAACATTCTATTTGTAAAAATAAGTTGTCATAGACTAGCAACTAATTGCCCGTCTCATTCTACTTCTAAATTGGTAAAAGGTATGACAACTTTGATAATGTTCTGTTGGCGCAAATTGTTATACACAGGTGGAATTACCTGATACAACAAAGCACACACAAACCAAACAACAAATAACTTGTATGCATATGTATAAATCAATTCAGTTTTAAAACACACAAAAAGATATTATTATTCTGAGTGAACAGCAAAGAAATTTGGAAAACTCACAAATGAAGGGGACTAAATTGGAGGAGAGCTGAGTCAGGGAAAGGAAGCGAAGGAAGATGATCAGGGGAAATAAAATGGGGTAGGCCTTTACGAGTAGAAAGGAGAAGAGCAGGGGTTTGTATCGGGGAAGGGCAGCCGTCTAGCTGAAGCACTCCAGTCCGAGCTTTGCCTTTGCTCCATGCTTTCACCGCGAACTTCATGCTCTCTCCGTTGAGTTCCTGCAATTGCTGCTCTTCCAGGCGGGATGCTTTGATAGTGCCGTCCCCCTGCAGAAGTCAGTGCTTGAGAATTGAGATAATAGGCTGCCTTTCACTTTCAATTTTAGGGCGCGCCCGTCTTTCCATTTTATTTTTTAGCAAGTTGGAAAATTGAGCCTAAAAATTTTAAATATGGTAATCGTCGTTCCTATTTGGTAGAGCATGCAATTTTAGGAGAATTTCTTACTTAAATTTAGTTTGTTACTTCATTCGTATAATAATCTAATTATAAAATGGTATTATATATATATATATATATTGTATTTACATCAATTAATAAAAATAAAATAATTAAATATATCATCATATAATTTAATTAATATATAGATAATATAATAAACTAAATCTATCTAAAAATTTATTTAATTTCAAATAGAATATTATAAAACAATACAAATTTAAATATATATAAATTTAAGTTATTGTGTTATAAATGTGTCAAGAGCTATCTCCAGAAAACTAGAGGCCCTAAGCAACATACAGGTAGAGAGGCCCTAAAATTTTGTAATTTCTTATGAATGAAATTTATAAATTTAATAAAATACAAAAATATAGTATAATAATTGTTCTTTAATATAATAAAATATAATCAAAATTTATTAAATGACACAAACTTATTATTTTAACTAAAAATATCAATACCAAAAACAATTAGCTGCTCTCCTCGTATTTTCGGTGAGCAAAATTTTCAATTAAATCATCATGTTCAAGTTGGTTTGTCATTTTTTTTTCAACCGATAACATGGCTAAACCATTCAATTTTTTTTGTGACATGGTTGATCGGAGGTAATTCTTTATTAACTTCAAGTTCGAGAAACCTTTTTCGGCAATAACTATTGTAACTGGTATAGTTAATATTATCCTATTAGCAACCCAAGTATTAGGAAAAGCAAGATGGATACTTTTGATATACTCTAACACTTCAAATTGGCTTGGTTAACTCGTTTTGTAATGATTTCCTCAATAATTGCAATATGAAAAATAATTCAAGTGCATCAATATTTGAATCATTCCACTGTTTTAGATAACCCTCAAGTGTGACACATAAATGTTTCATGCTCTCATCATCTCTAGCCCTCAACTTGCTCAAGTTAAACAAAAAATATTTCATACTTTTGTAGTTGCTCAAATCTTCTCTTGAGTGAACAAAGAGAATTGTCAATTATTACTAAAAAATAATTGAATCAAAAAGATTCTTCAACCACTTGTATTGTTTCATCTCTAGTATTCTCATTAAAAAATTTCTTTTTGTATCGAATTCGAGTTTCACAAAAAATAGGTTCAACTCCTATTTCCAAAGCAATCTTTTCAGCTTCACTCTTTACAATTTCAAATTCAGTACTCCTATACTATTCAAAAAAAAAAAAAGAATGAGACCTTGCAGGAGATTTATACATTTCTCAATATCCATATCTTTGCTCTGGAGAATCTTACTAATTGTATTCACTTTCTGCAAAATATCAAACCAAACCACCATGCCAACAAGAAAATCAAAGTTTTGAGTTCATAATTCACTAAAGATCCTGCATCACTTGATGTGGTCGCATCAACACTATTTTTTACAAGATGAAACAGTGCTTCTCTTATTCAAGGAGTTTGAAATCTCACTGCCCTTACACTAGCAACACGACTTTTCCCAACGTGTATTCAATCATAACTTTGGTGTAAGTCCTTTCTCATTATAACCCTTCATGTAAGATTTTAGGACGTCCCACTGTTTTGTTGAACCTGAGAACAGTTTATAAATCTGTTGTATCACTCTGAAAAATGATTTGGCTTGAACAAAGCTCATGGCCATATTGCAAAGAGTTAGGTTAAGAGAATGACAACCACATAGAGTGTAAAATGCTCTAGGATACTCATTTAGTACTCTATTGCTTACACCTTTGTATTGCCCCTTCATATTAGAACCATTATCATAACCTTGTCCTCTCATGTCATTGAAATCAATTTTCAAACTTCCAATAAATTCCTTAAGCTTATTAAAAAGTGCATCTCCACTTGTTTCCACAACTTTTGAAAACTCTAAAAAATTTGTTCACTGTTATTTGAGTTGTGAAAATATTAACACATCATAATATAAGAGACATTTGGTCTTCATGACTTACATCATGAGTGTAATCAAGAATTACATAAAAGTATTTTGCTCTTTAATAATGTTGGGCTTTAAGGGTATGAGCTACCCATGTGGGCTTGACCCAGCCCAAATCCATATTCATTAACATATAAATAGAGAAGTTATTTAATAATTAAATAACTTATTCTCCATATTTTCTACAGAACATAGAAACGACAAAAAAAAGAGAAAAATTTTATCTGCAAATTTTTATCTTATTCTCAAGTCATCAAGAGATCAAATAGGCATTTGTACCGTGAAATCAGAGTCTGAGTCTAGTAATCCGACTTCCTGAAGCATTGAAATCACACTGATTCACGCTACAATAAGTGAGTTTTTGTTGCTAATCTCAATTTACATTAGTATTAAAGCCATATTATGTATTTTTGTGCTTAAATTGAAGATTGGTTTGGATTTTATGTGATTTTTCATGAAAATTCTTTGAAAATCAAAAATTTCTCCGTTTTTTATGAGGGATTTTTTCCTCTATACCATGGTGCGTAACTAGTATGTTTGGAAACTCTCATCACAAGCTTTCTAATGGCTATTTTTACATATTTTTCTGATGAGCAGTTGAATTTCTACGAATATTTGAAGTTTCTATTTGTATTAGTCTTCTTATATTTCTAGAAATTTGTTTTTCCATGATTTCTACTCTCACGCGTGTTTTTTGTTGCTCAAAAGCTACCAAATGGTGTTAAATTCATAATTTTTTGGTCCTAAATAGTAGAAACGCTCGAAAAACATAGAAAAATTGTAAAAACTGTAACATTCTTGACCATCCATACATGCATTATGACACGCATTACATTTGGACATATTTGTTTTATAAATGTCTATCACATGAAACACATGCATATGTAGGGATTTTGGCATGAACGTATTTACGAGATAGGCTTGACACGGGTCGGTTTATCGCAATAGGACCAAGTCGTACGTGTCTAGCTATAATTTAAATAAGGACACAAGATATTGAAAATGAAATTAAATAAATAATTACTTTTGAAATAAAGGAAATTTAGCATAGTTATATTAAAGAAGAC